>JANHGN010025722.1:0-15940 GCA_024605025.1 Megaceryle maxima | reverse complement strand
CATTTACTTGGAAGGACCTCCATTTCAAGGCTTTCACTTTTTTTAGGGGTCTTGTGTTCAATATTGTCAGAAAAAAATACAGAGCTTTATTGTGCTTTTGTCCTTAAAAATAAGCAACACGGAATCTCCCTTTAAGGAAAAAAAAAACAAACCCACAACCAACAACAACAACAACAACAACAACAAAGGGCAAACAAACCCAAAACTTACAGAAATGTAACTTTCTGTGAAATATTCAAATCACTTTTATGCCCCCTAATAATTTCTACTGCATGCACTTCATATCTGCCCTGAACCTTGAACACCTGAAGCCTGAAGGCACCATCTGAGCTTGAGTGTCACAGGGCTGGGGAGGAGAAAACATGGAGGAACCCTTGGTGAGGCTTACACACTGCCAAAGTGTCTTTGGGCACTTTTGGACAGTGTCAGTGGTGGGGCAGGGGTAGGATGCTGAAGAAGATGACTATGTGGAGGCGTGGATGCCTTCCCTCAGCAGAAGTTGTCCCAGACAACAAATGCCAAGCAAAAGTGAAGTCTGATTCCTTTACATCAGCCTTTTGTAGCTATTTATAAGTGGTTTTATTTTAGGTCATAGAATTCTTCTTCCAGGAGTACTGTTAGTTTTCTTCTGTTGTTATAGTGATATTGTCTTTTGAGTAAGTGAAGACCTTTCCTTACCTAGCTCTGAATGCAATCATTACAACCTACCTCAGAGAAAGAGAAGTTGAATTAACCTCTTTCCTATTAAATGTTTAAATGCTGTGTTGCCATTTTTTACCTGAAAATAGCAGTATTGAAGTATTTGTGAGGAAAAAAGTTTGATTTCCACTCATCTTGGGCCTGGCAAGTAACGGGGCTTTTGTGAAAAAATTGTTTTCCTGCTAGATTTCTACACTTTGATTTTCACACTGATGATGCTTAGATAGATCTCCAAATTCTGTGAGCACTTACCTAAACAAAATCTAGGAGCTTGATAAGATCCGACCCATAGGTACTTAAAATAATTATTATAACTCCTTTCTTTAAACAAAAAAAACCAGCACAAAAGTATTAAATCAATTTGTGCCATCTGCAGCTGGACAAGGAGATTAGTTTCTTCATTCTGGAGCAGGCAGTCCTTTATTACAACCCCAAGCGGTTACTTGTCTCACAAAATCTAAATTAATTACACTCAAATTTGTCCCTACCCTAAACTGGCCTCAAAATGAAATTGAAAACACGGAGTGTGAAATTGCCTGATGCTGCTGGTTTAGATCCACGTGTCATTCCCCAGTAACCGTGGGACAGAGAGAAACAATTCTTTCCAGGGAATCTCTTATTCTCTTTGACTTCTATTTGCCTCATTAACCAAGTTTGGAGGGGATGGATTATGAAGGAAGTTAGGGGAATTACGTACACACAGGCTGGAAAAAAACAGGGTAGAGAAAAAAGATGTCATTGTAGTCTGTGACTCTGTTAAGGGTCTGGAGGAACTAGCATATGAAGAAAGATTGAAACAGCTGTGTGTGCATATTGTAGGTTGGCTGAACCATGAGTAGGGGGATGATTTGCATCATAGGCAGTGAATAGAGGTAGACTAAGATTAGAGAAAATAGTGCTTGGGGTAGTTGTCAGAAGTAGGAACAATAGGATAAAGTTAAGGAAAGACATTCAATTATTTCTTGTATGTTAAATGAGTATCAAGAAAAAACAGTTCAAACATTGAGTTTCATTAGGATGTGCTCTAGTCTCCTTACAGAAGAGAGTGAAAGCCATGTTGCTTCAGCTGTTTACAAGCAGGAATGGACTAAGAGCTAGAGAATGTGTTACACAGATAAAGTGGAGGAGGAAGAGGATGAACAAGATGAGAGACAGACAGGAAAATTTATGAACCTAGGATCATGTCAGGGGGAACAAACAAAAAAAGAGAGAGTACTGAGAGTGGCTGAAAACAAAATATTTTAAAGACTCTGTCAAGGTAGTTTTTCTTTTTTGCTTTGGGAATAGCTTCTAGGTGTGTATCTAAAACCTTCCTGATAATTACAATAAAGAGATGTTTTGGAAGGGGGGAAGAAGGAATGAAGGATGTGAAAAAGTCTAAATGCGGGCAGGAAAAAAGAAAAAAAAGGTGAGTACACACAGTGAGGAGGATTGATCTTAAAGCAGGTTTAGTAGACCCAAGTTCTCACTGCAGCTCTGCTATAAAACATGACTGTAAGACAGTTGCTCAACTTCTGTCTAGAGCAATTTGCCCTTTGTGAGAAGACTGTAACAATGTTTTTGTACAGTGCTTTGAGCTCTATAAAAGGCAAAGGCTACCTAATTGCTCGGGAGCAATTAATAGATTTTTCTAGCTGAAGTAAATACGGTACTCGATATGAAAATCGGAACTCCAGGAGGAGAAGCTGTAACCCCCATTAGAGGTGTCTGAATAGCTGCAGCATGCAGGAGAACTTACTGTATGCAGGGCTGGTAGTACCATCTATTGTAAACCTGCCCAGCATTCCCCATTATAAGATCCTCTTGGGGGTTTCCTGTAACTTTGCCAGACTGTGACTGTTTGAGCAGTTTCCTTTGCCAGGTGTATGCCTGAAGCTGATAGATTTTTTTTTTTTTTCCTATTTATTTGGAAAATAAATTAGCTCTTTCTGAAAATGTGGCACAGGAAGATATGATTTACCTGTGCTTTGATTACTGGTGTGTTTTCCTCCAAATGTTCTGCGTGACCACCATAGGTCCTCAGAGCTGGGACACATGTCTTGCAGGGGTGGCCTTTTGACCAGAAATGTGCTTTTGCTACCACTGCAATAGGACACTGCATCTGTCCCAAGCTTGGCCTTGTTATAAGCATGATAAAATGCATATGTGAAGCAAAGTCTTTTGAGATGTTTGCCACGTGTCTTGAAGAGGTCTTGTCCTAGCAAACTGTGCTTCAAAACTGTGCCTGGACTTGTGAGCTGTACAGGCCATGCTGGGACTGGAGCTCTCATCTGAGGTGCTGTTGGGATCCAGCCAGGAAAAGTGCACTGTGCATCAGGGTATCTCGTCTGGAATATGGGCATGCAGGGTGTGATGAAGGGCCAGTGCACAGGGTGAGCATCTGGAAGAGATCCTGAAAAGATGAGATGGGCAGGGGAGCTGGAAAAAAGGTGGGAAGCAGGATATGGGGAAAAAAAAAGGCGGAGAGGGAAAGAGGAGGAGACATACCTGCCCAAGGTGATGCTTCCTGGCTTGCCATGGGAACAAAGCTGTGGAGTGGAGGGTGGTAGAACTGCTGAGCAAACTGGATGTGGGGTGTGAAACTGCAGTGGAAAATAGAGCATTGGGACCAGGAAATGATTGTTGGACAGAAATATTACCTCCTTACTCTGCACTGAGCCACAGAGGGAGTCAGAAATAGCTCCTTATGGAGGGACTGGGACACAGACATCAGTGCTCCCTCCTGGGGGAGGACAGTGGGTCTCCCAAAGTGTGCCTCTGGCTGCTTCAGCTGTGCCCCCCATCTTAACCAGCACATCCTACACCAGGACCCCTGACTAGGTGGGTAGAGGGAAAAGCTCCTGGAAGGACGAGAAGGCAAGCCCCTTGCAGCCTCTGCCATGGCCAGCCTGGTCGCTACCAAGCCTCTGTGCTGGAAGGGCCAGACAGAAGGTGGTCGGAGGATGCTCTGTGGTGGAGCTACCAGCTTCTCCAGCTGTCTGCTGGTATAAAGCAGTGCTATAAAGCCCTGTCTCAGGCACTTGCAGAAGAACTGTGTTCTTACCTGCCTGTCCCGCCTACCCCCCACCGCCCTCCGGCTTGCTGCAGCACTCTGGAGGTGAGGGATGAAGAGCCACACAGTGTGGCCCTGCCATGGGGCTGGGCAGTGTCCACTGGGCTGCCGACCTTGCTGAGTCTCAAACTGTGCTCCGTGCCTAACCCCCTTCCCCGCCTCTGCTTTCTCCTGCTTCCCTTCCTCTCACCCTCTCCTGTCTGTCACTCTACCCATTTCTTAATTATTGTTTGTACTGTGCCTTGAATATGTAGTGTGCTGTATAAGCGTTAAGTGGTTTTATTATTTTTCCTTTTTCATTTGCATCCATCACCTTCTCTTCTTTCGCTATTGTGGCTTCCAGAGAGAACTTGTGGGCTTACAGTATTTATAGTTATGCGAGAGTAATTACAGAAATGATTTAATTACTCAGTTAATACCATTCTCCACATCACCAATTTGACAAGCTGGTGATCCTCTCACTGCAGCCAAACATGCAGTCTAGCATTGTCCGTACCATGTCACAGATGAGTAGGTGAGGGGAAGCAAAGCTTTGGGAAAGGTTTGTGGACAGCCTTGCACTTTGTTTGTTACTCCTTCTGGACTAAGGGACAAGGTTGCTAAGCCTGTGGGGACCTGGCCAGGGGCAACATAGGGTGTCACTTCAGCTGGGGCAGAGCTACCTGTGAGGATGTGGTGTGCAGTGGAGGTTCCTGGCTGATGGGGGGTGTCTCCAACACAAACCTGCTTGAGATGAAGTGTCAATGTTTGGTGTGCTACATTAACCAGCTCTTCTTTATCAAAGGTCAGAGATCTGTGAGGATTTATTGTCTTAACTTATATTTAAACCCACCAAATCATAGGGTTCACACACTCTGCGTGGCGCTGAGTGCAAGGTAAAATGACTATTTCCAGAAATACTCTTCCTTGCAAGTGTCCACATGTAGTTCTGACCCTCTTGAAATAAATGAGTTTTCTCTCCAAAGGGGATGGCCTCTGCTTGCTGAGACTGCCCTCATTAGAAACACAGTGTTTTCATTGCTTCCAGTTCATGAAGGCTTGTGGGGAGTAGGGAATCTCCTGTTGCTAGTGCAGCATAGAAGAAAGTTGAGAGAGGAGAGTAGGTGCTTTCCTTTAAGGGACCTACTGAGCTGATGGTTACCAATATCTTTTAGTTATCTACTAGAGTAATTTAAAAAAACCAAAACATAAACCACCTCATGAGCTCAGGAGAAATATAAGGAAGAGAGTCCTCTTCTGAATGTACTGTAGATAAAAAGAAGGGGGTCAATGGATCCTTAACAAAGGAGACAGTCGTTCAGGAAGTGGAGAGAGAGGCTCTTGTTGGATAATGGTGCATTTATCAGATAGTCGCGTATGGAGAAAGCATCTCTTAGAAGAGCCTGTCTTCTGTGTCTCAAAGTTGCCTGGCTCTCTTTGGGCTCCTTCATGGTCTGGGCTGTGGGCCAGGCTCAGCTTGTTCCTCAGCACGGCAGGGCTGGGTGGGTGGTGGGAGGGTTGGGAACAGGTGGCATTGGGGTTGGTGGAGTGGAGCGCCTTTTCCTTATGGCACTGCCTGCCAAGCTGCTAGGCGCAGGGCACCTGGTATCTGAATGGGCTCTGCCCACATCTTAGGAAGCAATGGTATTTGAGTGTGAACAGTGATTATAGTGCTGCTTTTTTTTTTTTTGACATCCAACATGAGACAGGTTAAGGAAGCCCAAAAATGAAGAAAACGCTGGGCATCTCCACCTTCTCAAAGTTGAGCCTTTTGTATTGTATCTCTAAATGGACACCCAGAGCCCCTCGGGGGGTTTTGCAAATCCATGCTAGATACCTTTTTTCCTTCTTTTTTTTTTTTTTTTTTTTTTTCTCTCCTATCTGGCACACTTGAAAGTTAGTTTTATGACTTGACATTGGAACAGCTTGTTGAAAAGATAAAGTGAGTGGAAGGGTGATGAAACAAGTAATTTTGTTAGCTCCCAAATGAATGAATCCTGTTTTCAGTGGATTCACATCTCACGGTTAATTGACTCTTTAACTGAATTATATACTAAGACTGTAATATGAGCTCAGCCCTTAGTAGACACCAGAGAGTCCACAGAGGAAAGAACTTGAGCTGGATGAACAGATTTCAGGAGAGCTGAACACATACTTCCCTCACTTGTGAGAACTGGTGGCATTAAAAGGTCCTCATTTCTCCACGCACCACCCTTTTTCAACTAGAAGATGTCTGTCCAGTCCAAATAAGCACGTATGTCCATATCAGCTCCAATTTTTCAGGAGCTGGCTATACCTCCTCCCTGCAATAGTCCCACTCCCCTCCACGTCTCCTATTGCTTTTCTCCCAGTTTCCACTGTGTCTTTTAAACCAGCTGGCTGGGCAAAATAGAGATGTACTGTGGTGCCCCTGAGGTTCTGTGTATAGGGGCTGCCCACTTCAGGCATGCTGCCAGGTCAGGATGAAGCTTATCTGATTGCCTAGTGAGCCTTTAACTGTGAGTGGGTGAATCATACACACTGCTGTGGGGCCAGGCTCTGGAACTGCATGCAGTTGTGAGCTGTATTTTGTATGGCACTATAAGAATTTAATTCTCCTCAAGTCCTCTGCCTCTTTGTCAAATCAGGTGGAAATTGGCCATCAGGTTCAAGAGTTACTGGGAAGCCTGACTCATGTATGCACAAATGTACACACACCAGGTTTGCAAAAGCCTAATTTCCTAAAGAAAACAAGCTAAAAATGCATACAGAAGGTGGGCAAAACCCTGCGTTGGCGTGTCTTGGGAGCTGTGATTTTCTGCACAAGTGACCCGTGCACAGTGTGTCCCAAACACTTTTGCAGCATGCTCACCCTCCCTACCACGTGCTCCCATGGTGACTCACTCTGATTCACCCCAGTGAGGTCCCGCTCTGTGATTTGCACAGATGAGCATATATAATGCGAGTGATGCTGTCTCTTGGTGTCGGACGTTCAGTTCACACTCGTGCTCAACACTTGTGTGTGCTCTGTGATTCACGGTACTGCATCACAGTGCCTTGGATCACAGCAGCAAATGTGATACAGTTATGAACAGACACTTGCTCAGTGTTGTGTGTGCCTACCAGTTAGCTTTTGAAGGAGAACATGGTTCTAGGCTTGAAGATTTTAATGTTTCTATCCAAAACCAGATCTCTTTAGAAATTAGTCCGATGACAGCAGCAGTAATTGGATTATTTTGTTAGTATCCTCTGTGGAAGAGGAGGGCATGTGCCTTTAAATGTATTTTCAATGAAGAGACTTCAAAATTCCACTTAAAATGTGAATTGCACCTCAGTTTTCTTCATAACTGACAAGCAGACGTCTGTTTTCTGCCCCACTTTTTTTTGTGCCTTTGGGCTGGCTGAGCTTTCTGTCTAGCTTTATTCTTAGCCTTGTGGGAAGGCTACAGCTAACTGTGGTGGTTTGGGTTCCTCAAGTGGCACTGAAGGAGATCAGGACATGCTCTAACCAGTGAGTGCCTAGGGTGGGCTGAGGAGGAGCCAGCCTGAAAGTGAAAATAACGGAGTTTGTAGCCCTTGATCTAGAGGAGGGGGTGAGCTGAAAAGAAGGGGAGAGACAGTCTGTGTCTGAAAGGCACAATGAGATGAAATGTGGTACAGGGAAGTACATGGCAAACTTTTGATGTGTCTCTGAGCAGTGAGTCCTCCTTGGCTCTATGGGCTAAACACCTGCAGTTGCAGTCTGAACCCTGGAATCATTTATAACGGGACTGACAAAGTTTTGGAGTATGTGTGTGCCTGCAGGAGACAGCACTGCTGAGATGGAATGAGACAGGGAGGAACGGGGCAGAGGATGAACCAGCCAGCCTTCTTTTTCTATTAATTTTGGTCATCTGAGAGACTTGTCAAACTCATGTGACCTCCCTCTCTCTCATTTTAAAAGTCTCTGATTATCTTTTGGTAAACTTTTGCTTATTTGGAATCTGCCAGGTAAGTTTGGCTGAGCTTCCAAATCCAAATGTTTGATACTGTCATTACCTAGCCAGAGATGTTTTTTGCTTGGGTTTTTTTTTTTTTTGATAGTCAGTTGGTTCCTTAATTTACATTTTAAAAGTCACTTTGTGCTCCATTAATTAGGCTTTCATGCAAAATATTTAATGCAAAAGTGTGCTCGCCTGCAGATGGTGGAACAGCTTCATTTAGGGAATGGCTGGAGACCTCACTGGGCTGCGTTGCTCCTCGTGTTTCTCATGCTCATGGTCCATTCTTCCCCAAAGAGCCATGCTGCCATTAACCTTCATTGTCTCCACATCCTGGTGTGAGGCCATGGGGTTCATCTTCACAAGGGCTTGTCCCAGACATTCTCTCTGTGTGATCCCTCTGCCCTTTCCTGAGCTCCCTTGAAAGATTTTATGTACATATGTGGATTTTCAGTTTCGCCTGCTTAATTGTTATAAACGGAAGCTGTGGCTGGAAGCTCTCTTGCCAGAGGCAAAACAGGCTGGCAAAAACATGCTGTGGGTACTGACCACTGGGAGGAGAAATGGAGGTCGTGAGTGGTATTTGTCTCCTGTTGTGCTTAGGGCCACTTTTCTGTCAGACATTGTTGCTCTGTGGTCCCTGCACTGGTCTGGTAGTGTGTTGCTCTATGACTTGAGACGTGCCTGTAATAATATTTAGGAATACACAATACAAACTGTGGGGAAGGATTTTGTGCTTCCAGAGTGCCAGTAGCCAGCCAGCTGCTCCTGCCATTCCACTGCTATAAAATACACAAATCTCTCAAATCATATGTTGATGGCCTTTTTGTTTGGTAGTAGAGGACTGAGTTTAGTTTTTTCATTCCTTCCTCTCCTGGTCTATTCTAGGCTGTAATACTAGGGAAAGGATTTTCTTATTAGGCATGATTGGGATTTTGTGGCCAGGGAGGAGTGATTTTGTATAGGAACAGGTAGCAGCATGTGGAAAACATGTGGCTGTGTCTCTGTGTAACCATGCCTGTCCAGAAGCATGTCCCATCTTTCTCCACATTTCATGCATCCCTGATATCAAGGAACCTTTTGGCTAAATGTTTTGTTGCCATTTGATGAATAAATTGGATAGTGAAATGAGCTGACATGAGTGGTTAGACACGAGGTGATAAGGATCTTGTTGTGACAATTAATTTACCTCCTTGCACTTGGGAATCTGTAGAGGATTGTCCTCTGGGAACTCATCCTATGAGATTTGTTCCTTAAATTACAAGGAGGGAACCTCCACAGGATAAAGTCATATTTGATATTCCTTCCTTGACACACACTTAGCATTGTTGTTATTCTTTGTACTGGTCCACCTCTATGTACTATCACCCTATGATGGGTAGCCCCTGCTGAATGGGCAGGACTTCTTGTGGGGGCTGAGAAAAGATAGCAGAACTGTTCCAGGATGAGAAGACGTGCTGAATGGGGGTGTTCAACAGGAGGCAGCAGTGTGGAGGAAGAGCTTAGGGTACCTCAAGAGTGAGGGTGACAGGAGGAGAGAGTGTGGGAAGAGGAGGTTTGACATGATGTTCAGAGTAATTCATAGACTAAAGCAGGCAGAAAGGTCTCAGGGTGAGATCAGATAATTAATTAATGACTGCAGGGATGCATCTTCCTCTCTCAGACAGCAATACGTGCATTGTGTGACTTCTAGTGAATGTATCTCTCCCGCTGCTTCTCTCACTCCATGGCCAGATGTGCTCAGCAGCCCTCAGTTCTCCTGCTAAAACATCCTGTATGTGCCTTCTCAGGGCCATGGATCAAAAGCTGCAGCCACTGGTGGCTACTGCCACCCTGTATCATGTTGCCACCTCCTTGGTGACATATACATCCTGCCCTGTCCCCATGTGGTTTGCCATGCATTCCCGGTTTCTGCCTTGTCCTGGGAGGTCTTTGTTGGGGGCTTTAAAGAAAGGTATGGGGGCTCTGGATGACTTTTCTCCTTCTGTTGCCCAGGAGGCAGGATCTGGCCCCACTGCTGGTGAGCACCAGGCTGAGGAGGGAAGGCAGTGCAGCGAGGAAGGAGTGACTCATTCTCCAGAAATGAAACAAATGCACAAAAATGTCTCTGCACCTAAAGATGGGGCATTAAAAAAAATGCAACTTAAGACTCAAAAGGTTCACTTCAGTTGCCCGAATACCCCCAGAGCAAAACTCTTTGTTGCCAAATACTTTGTCTTCCACAGCCCCATTATTTCTTTCCCCTTAGTATTTTCCTTTAATGGTTGAATCGTTTAACACCACATACAAAGTCGGATCTGGCCGCTCTGGGGCGATTCTGGGTTGCCATGGCAATGAGGCCTGTCTCTCCAAATTAGGACATTTTTCCTGCTGCCTTTTCTATGCGAGGCTTTCTCTCATCTCTTTTTCTCTTACTCTGCCTTGAAGTCTGAAGTGCTGAGTGCTGCCTCCTTTCTCGCACTCTCCCTGAGAGGGATCAGACTTTGCCTGTCTGAATTAATTCCTCTGAAGCTCGTGCCAGCTTGGTGAGTGCCAGGTGTGTGAGGACCAACTTTCCTCTCCTCAATGAACCCAACAGAGGATAAGGGAGAGGAGGGGTAGGAGAGGTGTAAAGGTGGTGAGGTTAGCAGGGGATGGCAGTGTGTGACAATGACATGTTTATTCCCTGCTTGGTACACCATTGTTTTATTTGGCTGGATGCTGGGCTGAGACCTGCTTAATTTAAATCTTGGGGTCGGAAAAGCTATTGGAATAAACCTGGGAGTAAACACAAATGTGCTGGTATGCACAGATCTGTTGGACAGCCCTGGCTTCCCAAGTTCTCATCCTCTGTAGGACAGGCACCAGCTGTGCGACCATAGGAGTCATCAATTTCTTTGGGATATTGTGCTGTTGGGCCTTGTCCCCTGTATATGCTGAGCCATGCCTGGTATGTGTCAGTGTGC
This sequence comes from Megaceryle maxima, assembly GCA_024605025.1. Lineage (NCBI taxonomy): Eukaryota > Metazoa > Chordata > Aves > Coraciiformes > Cerylidae > Megaceryle > Megaceryle maxima. The sequence goes on along the minus strand of JANHGN010025722.1, from coordinate 5,306 downwards.
TGAAGCAGAGAAGTGGCTTCACACCACTTCTGCACCTGTATATTCCTCTTGCTGGCTTGGGATTTGGCATCAGTCAGACCCACCTCAGTTTATTCTGTCTGCTGTCAGATTCCCAAGGCCCCTGTGGCATCTGGGATTAGTCTGACACAGGGATGCCCCCAGCTGAACTGACTTCCCTGGGCTATGTCTCTGACCCAAGGGAGTAGGATGAGAACAGAGTTGGCACAGGCAGTACTGGAAACTTTCAGAAATGGTGGCATGCCTGTAGTGGGTGGGTTTGGGTGGCTGGGAGCAGATTTGCTGTTCCAAAGGAGCGTTATCTGGATTGTGTAAGGGGATGCGTGGCAGAGCAGTACAGTCCAGTGTTTTCTACCAATCAGATCAAAAAAAGAAAGGTGATGTGATGATGTTTCCTTGCTTAATCTTTTTCTGGCCAAACAGGCTACTACCCCAAGACCTGTTTTTAACCTTGTGGAATATTTTGGGAATTTCATGGATAGCAGAGGTCAGAAAATCAGAGGAGGGCAAACCCAATATATTATGAATATTTGGAGTGGAGATGAAAGTGTAAATTTTGGTTGGGAAGATGATTGGCCTCAAAGCCTCTTGAGTCCTGGCCATGATACGGCATTGCTCTTTTTCATAAAAGGTGTTCTGGGCTGGGGGCAGTTGGCTGTGAATAGTGTATGAGAGTGATGTGCCATGGCTGAAGTCCTTGGGCTCAATCCCAGGTGCTCTGCAGTGTCTTGCAGGACTAATGGGATGATGAGGCACACTTCTTTTCTCCAGGAAGCCAAAAGCCTTGATTCTGTTTAATGATGTAGTGTTTAAATAAAAACAGGTGGGTGGACTTGTAACTTAGTTTGACCTGTAGTGGTAGGGATTTCGATATACTGTCCTGGTAGACTTAAAGTTGTACAGTAAACATTAATTTAGAAACCTTTTTGTAATGATGTATGAGCTGGTTTAGATCAAAAGCTGATTTAGCACGGCATTCTGTATCCAGCAGCAACTGATAGAGGATCCATTAGTGATACTTCCTCAGAATAAACTCCAAGCATCCCATGATTTATGGCTCAGGACTTTCTAAGCTAGTCAGTGTATTTTTGTATTTGGTAATGTTGGATGGGCTTTTCTTCCATGCACTTACCCACATGCAAATTCTTGTCATTTGTGAACCCACGCACGTTTTTAGTATCCAAGAGACAAGGAGTTTCACCACTTAACTGCTCATGGGGTGAAGAAGTTCTTCTTTGTTGGAAACTTGCCACTTGGCATTCTCATTTGAGATCCCCCCATCCTTTTACTGGGAAAAAAAATAGCTGACAGCTATTCCCTCTTCTCTAACAAGCCCCTGATCTTAGAAGTCCTTATCATATTCCCCTCTAGCTGTCACTTTTCTGCAGGAGAGGTGTAATTTATTTAGTTGATTCTCAGGAAGACCTTTCCAGTTGTGTCATCTGTCCTCATACCTTTTTTGCTTCTTCTGCATCCCTTTGGGAAAGAAATTCAATAGAGACTCTCCAGTGGAAATAAGGAAGATCTGTAGACTGTGGTTATTACTTGCAGTTAGCTGGCTCTGATGCAGATACAACATACCCTGTGCTGTCCTGAGGGATTGTTTTTGGCTCTGCCCCTTGAGATGTAAGAAGTGTGGGTGCCCACCACTGTTTGAAGGTCAACTGCAAAGACAAGAGTGCCAAACTGTTCATGGTGGTGCCAGACAGTGTAATGAGAGCCCATGGTAGCTCCTTAGACATCAGGAAAAAAAAAAAAAATTCAGGAAGAGGGTAGTGTGGTGCTGGAACAAGGGCCTCAAGGTCAGCGGGAGCTGCTGAGATCTAGTGTTGGTGATGGTCTCATTGCAAATGGATCCTTCAAGACCTTGTCCTGACTGTTCCTGTGATGCCATGAGGTAGCATTAGGATGCTGCAGAATGGCTATGTGAGTCTGAGGTGCAGAAAGTTTCTAGAATTGCCCTTGTAGTACAAAACCTCTTTGTGACTCTCTGTGTTTTCAGTTTATATTGGCATTGATCTCTTAGGTTTTTTGCCCCTTTGCTGCTTCCTTCTAGCAAGCACACTGCAAGCTTTTGGGCCGTGATGCTGCACAGGTGGGGTTTTAGTACTCTCTGATCCAGGAGTGGGTCCTGTATCCCTGGGAAGCTTAATGTGCTGAATTGCTGCTGCAGAAGTGCCCTGATGTCACCCTCAGCCTTCTGTCTGCAGTACACCAGTGTTGCCTGCCCAGGTGCCTGGGGATGCTTGAGCTGGCCCCTGCTAGCAGAGAACAAGGCATGGGGCATGGCTTGGAGTCAGCTTGGTTTGCTTAGGAGAGCAGCAGCTGGGTCACAGGGGGGGATGCAACAGAGGCCTTGCAGAAACAACTGACACCTGAATCATTGCATGCCTGCGAGAGGGAAAAGACAATTAAAACAACAATTAAAAAGAACAAAGCAAAGCTCCTAAGACTTCTTGTAATTGCAACAGATGTATCTGAAGCTTCCTTAAGTGATGAGCAGGTTTTGGTGGTGCAAGCTGGAAAGATGGCTGAAAACTTAAATGTCCTGGGATGTGGAGATGTGATGATTCCCAAACACCAATTCTTCTTCATAAGCTTTCAGTACTTTCTTCTTCTAGATGTTCCTGAGAAATCCTAAAACTTGTCTTTCTTGTAATGCCATTATTTCAGGTGCTTGCCCTGTCTGGAATGCAGAGATAGCTTTGGCAGTTGTAATGTGCAGAATTTAAAGGCTGAACTTCTATTCACCTTATTTTCTGTCTGCCCTGACCCCAATTGTTTCTGGAGCCAGCATCTTCATTGTTGTGCTGCTCTTGTTCCTTAAGGGCTTAGAGAATACCAAGAGTGAAAATGAATGGGGAACAGGAAAAAGTATCTGGACTTAACAAAATATTAGTGGCATGTGTGTCTGTCTGGGAGAGGTTACTGTGAAAATAATTTGTTCTGAAGGGATGTGGGGCTTGCAGAATGGAGGGGATTTCAAAGACTTTGTTTAACATTAATAATGCTACATTATACATGTAAATGGCATTACTAAAGGCTTCTGGGTATTTCAGTGAAAATAATTAGAAGAAAAACTTTGGGGCAACTTGTGTAAATCAAGCCAAGAGAATGAGCTGATGGCAAGAATGAGTAATTATGCTCTTGCCTCCTACTGTGTCCCCGCCTTAATTTCTACTGCATCCTTTCCCCTGGTCCAAAATGAACAAATAGCCCCAGAATAAAACAAGAGCACTTGGTGCTTTGAGCATCATCTGGAAAGAGGAAACTGAAGTTCTCTTTCTGAGTGGCTGGAAGAATTGAGGGAGGGCTAAGGATAAAGCAACATGAAGAAACTCTTAGGCCTCCTTAGAAGTGCGAAGAATTTAAATCAGTGCTTGTAAAATGCAATGATGAATAAGACAGGTAGGTAAAATTCTTGCATATAATACCCAAATACTTGAAGTTTTTGCCTTCAACATTTTAACCCCCTTGCTTTCCTTGAGAAACAGTTCCCTTTAAATTGGATTGAAAAATGCAAGATGACTCTTTATGTGTGGATTACTGCTACAGGATGGCTGCCAAAACAGTGAACTACAGTGAACAAAATAGGAAATATCATCATTGCTGCAATTTCAGATCACGGAGAAAAAAATTGTAGCCGCCTCTAGGAAAAGCAGAGATGTAGCATTTGAAGGAAACAAAATTTTAATTTTCCCAGCCATGGAGTCCCACAGAAAAGAGCTCGTGGGAATGAGGAGAGCTTTCAAAACCAGATGAAAATGAGACTGCAGTCCGGTATGGGTGTGCAATATCCACATGCTGCTGTGTGGCAGAAAGTGTATAGGGATTGTACACCTGGATTCTGTGTGCTGATACAATGCGTGTCTCCAGCTCCTCAGCAGATCCTTATGGACCTCACTGAGGCTCTCCACAGCCATGGCAGAAACCACTATGCAGTCAGCAGTGGGATCAGAGCCCAAAACAGCTAAATGCTGCTAACCAACATTGAGGAGGGAACCAGAGCCTCTGGATGGAGATGAAGGGAAAGAATGAAAATTAGAGTCTGCTTATGAGTTCCTCGTATGGTCAGCTCATCCTGATAATTTGTAATTTTAACTGTGATTGGCATATTCTACTTTTTTCTTTCTCTGGGGACAGGCACTTATAGTATCTGGAGACTATAGAATGTGAATAGTGTATGAATATATGCTCAGCATAACGGGTTATATGAAACATTCATAATTGTATACTAGAGCTGCCTGAAAGGTTTTCCAGGGAAACAGTTTTCTGCTGGAAAATACAGATTCTATAGTATTGAAAAGTCCTCTGGGAATATGTCAGGCCTGTCACAACTGTGGATGGAGACGAGATAGGTTGGTCTGTCTGCAGAGAGGCTGTGCAGCTCTTCCAGATCCCTCAGTTGTCAGCTGAGTGGATGACAGGTTAAAAAAAATAATTGTTTTGTGATGTCCTGAAATTGAGTTTTCCCAAGTATTTATCTTTTTCAAATTATGTAAAATATTTTTTTTTCATACATGATAATGGGAGAACTTTTTGCCCTCCATCTACAAGCAAACTAGAAATTCTGTTTTCTTGCTGACTCAAGAAATGCAGCACAATTACCCACATGTGCCCCTTCAGACAAAATCCACTGCTGGAATGCTTCTCAAGCTGCTTTGGTGCTTTACTCATTAGCAGAAGCCCAAAAAACACAGGGCCCATCGCTAATGAAACTCTCAATCCTGGTAGTCTACAGCCTTCTTGGCCTCACCCCACATCACCACTCACTGCACAGATGCTTCCCCATCCTGAGGACATATTTAGGTGCAGGGGATAGAGTGGGATAGGGAAAAGGAGAAAAGCTGAGTACCTACAGAAAGCATGGAGGGTAGAGGAGCATGGCAGGAAATTAGTTTGTATGATTCCCCTGGTGCTTTTTTTCTCCTCTAGGAGTCTTCCCTTTGGTCTGGGGCTCATCCAAGCCATCTCTACCTCCTTTGTGCTCCCTTGCAGAGGACCCAGATCACTTCATCTAAGTATCAGTGGTGGCCTGTGGGGCTTGTAGGGGGGATGTGGCAGTGGGGATTTGTAAGTGCAGGATGATACAGTCTGTGACAGCAGTACTAGGGAGACAGAGGCTGTGTTTTGTAGGAGCAGTGAGGGGATATCGAACTGAAGCTGTCGGAGATTTAGGGAAGGCAGATGGGATGCGAAGGGGGGGGGGGGGGGGGGCAGAACAGGACAGGCAGAGAAGCAAGAAATTTCCATTCTGAAGACATGTTGGAGAAAGGCGGTGCTGGGTG
>JANHGN010025721.1:14485-41133 GCA_024605025.1 Megaceryle maxima | reverse complement strand
GCCTTCCGTGCCACCTGGGCACACTGCTGACTTGTGTTCAGCTGGTAATCAACCAGTACTCCCAGGTCCCTCTCTGCCCGGCTGCTCTCCAGCCACTCATCCCCCAGTTTGTAGTGCTGCAGGAGGTTACTGTGGCCAAAGTATAGGATGCTGCACTTGGCCCTGTTGAACCTCATATTACTGGCCTCAGCCCATTGACTCAGCTCTGTCCAGGTCCCTCTGCAGCATCTCCCGACACTCCAGCAGATTGACACTCCCCCTCCCAATTTAGTGTCATCCGCAAATTTGCTAACGGTAGACTCTATCCCCTCATCCAGGTCATCAATAAAGATGTTGAACAGAACTGCGTCCAATACTGATCCCTGGGGGCCACCACTGGTCACCAGACACCAACTGGATGCGGCACCATTCACAGCAACTCTCTGTGCCCAGTCATCCACCCAGTTTTTAACAGAGCAAGGGCTGCACCTGTCCAAGCCATAGGCTGCCAGCTTTTCCAAGATGATGCTGTGGTGTCAAAGTCTTTGCTGAAGTCTAGGCAGACCACATCAACAGCCTTCCCTTCATCTACCAGACAGGTCACCCAGTCATAGAATGAGATCAAACTGGTTAGGCAGGACCTTCCTTTCCTAAACCCATGTTGCCTTGACCCAAGCCCCTGGTTGTCTTGTACATGCTGGTTGATGGCACTCAGGATGAACTGCTCCATAACCTTTCCAGGCACCAAAGTCAGGCCTATAGTTTTCCAGATCCTCCTTCTGGCCCTTCTTGTGGATGGCCGTCACACTGGCCAACCTCCAGTCATCTGGGACCTCCCTGGTTAGCCAGGACCGCTGATAAATGATGGAGAGTGGCTTAGACAGCTCTTGTGCCAACTCCCTAAACACCCTAGGATTAATCCCATCCAGACCCATAGATTTGTTAGGGTCTAAGTGGCACAGCAGGATTACAGGAGGGATATTCTGCTCCTCATACCTGCCTACCAACTCAGGAGCCCAGTTGCCCTGAGGATAGTCAATCCTTTTGTTAAAGACTGAAGCAAAGAAGGTGTTAAGTACATTGGCCTTTAGCTTGTCTTCCATTACTGTGTCCCCCCCTTCATCCAGTAATAGAGATTTTCCCTGGCCCTCCTTTTGTTATTTATGTATTTATAAAAACACTTCTTATTATCCTTGACGGAATTGGCCAGATTAAGTTCTACCTGAGCTTTCGCATCTCTCTAATTCTCTTTCTACATGACCTTACAGTATCGTTAAACACTTCCTGGTTCACCTGTCCCTTTTTCCAAAGTTGATACACTCTCTTTATTTTTTTTCCTGAGTTCTTGCAAAAGCTCCTTGCTCAAACAGGCCAGTCTTCTACCCCACCGGCTACCTGTTTCTTTTCCCCTGTTTCACAGCAAAACTCCCTCGGGATGACAAGACCCAGATTCTCAAGCAGCACAGACGCAAAGAGCTTGAGACCCGTCAGAAAACGTACCGGTGAGTTTGCCAGAGCTCCCCAGAAGGCCCAGGGCCTGTTCTCATCAGGTCAGAGTTTGGAAACCTATGTTCAGACTATCATATTGTCCTAATTACTGGACTACTGGAACAGAAAGCATAATTTACTATATTGGCCATATAGATATTAGATGGAATTCACTGTAAGTGATTATGATCCTGGTGCACATGGCATTACAAGATAGTTGAATCCCTGATAAGTCTATCAGGAAGACTTAAGCGGGAATTCAGTGGTACAGTCTCTGTGTGGGCCCTGTGGCACACAGTTGTGCTTTCAAGGATGATTTGAAGGCAGATTTCATTTGCCTTTTGCGAGCAGTACTTCAGTTTTGGACCATGGTCTGAACACGTCAGCTCTTAGCGGAACATTTTGGCTGTTGCAAAAAGCTTGTTTCAGTTGTTTTCCTGCACCAGGGTGCAGTGGAAGATCTGGCCCTGTTTGAGTGAACTGGAATGTGCTATCAGAACATAGCTGTGATACCCACGTTTATATTGTAATAGACATTTTTTCCTAATCAATGTCACAGTGGAAAAATTGTATTTTTTATCACTAGGGAACTCCAGTAGGCATTAGACATTTCCTTTTCCTAGAGACACACTCTGTGTTAGAATAGCAAATATTTCTTACACTTTCATGCCCTTATCATGAGAGTCATGTGACCTTTGAGAAGGACAAAGGGTCCATTCAGAATGGGTGGGTTGAAGCTTAGTGGATGTGTTGTTGATATCATTTGACTAAGAAAGGATCTTGCTTACAAATTATGGGAAATAGAACAGAGGAAAATATAGTTCAAAAAGAGGTGTGGCACAAAATGTTATTTATGTATGCAAAAAGGAAGGCAAAAACCATTTGTAATTCCAGGGAAATAGCTATTTGCAATTCAGATGCATAACTGATAACACATAATGCAGTATCTGTGTGGCAGGCAATTTGGAAATACCATTGAAACAGTGTTCTTTACAAATTGTCTCTTTTGTTTTGAAGTAAAAAATGGGACACGATGTGAGAACATACATGGCAGAGAATGAGTGCCATGGCCATTAGGAGGTAAGGCTCTTCTGAGGAGCTGAATCAAGACTGTGTCTCTCAGAGAGTTGCCTTTTGGAGGAACCTAAATACAAGTCTGAGTAATTTTAGGGGCTATATCTCAGTTCTGCACAAATGTAGCCCCAGAATGAGTGTGTGTTGAGCAGCTGTTTGTCCCTTTGTTCCCTCCTCTCCCACTATATTTGAAGCTACTGCCTATTTCAACCAAATGTGACAAGTGTTTGGAAATATCACAGATATTAAGTTGCATCAATTTTTGTGAAAGTAGGTGGCCAAGTAGATGCCTTCCATTGTACTTCAGGATTCTGTATGGTACTGGTAGGTAGTAATGTCACTGTTTTTGGCCCAAATGAATCTGCCACAAATTTACTTTATAGTGTTGAGTCACAGAAGCAGTGTAGGTAAAGGAATGATGCAGCCCTTGTGCTGGTAAGGTAATAGGGTTAATCCAACTTCACTTGTTTTCTCAGCTGGAAGGAGTGGCATCCAGGTTTTCCTCTGAGCATTGATGCCCATTCTCACAGTGATCTGCCCCGTGACATCCAGTTTGACAATGAGAAAGGAATTGACTTCATTCTGAACTACTCTAAAGCGTAAGTGTTTGTGGAACTTTATGAGTTTTGCAAAATCTCTTTTGGGGCAGTGTAAGGACCTGATCACCTTTTAGGTTTCATTGAACACTCAGAATTGGATATATATGTTATCTGCAGTCAATCAAAGTAGGAAAGAATTGAAGATACTTTTATTTAAATAACAGTATTGTAATCTCTTGACCCTTTGAACTGTCTGAGCCTCTGAATTCTCATGAGACATTGTTAAGGCTGTAGCTAGATGGAGGCAGCACCAGTGAAAAGCATAGGAAGAAGGACTATTAGCACCTGATACCTTAGGCTTTCGACTTAGTTCTCAGAATCATACCCTAGAGATAATTTTCTCCCCTGTGTGTGACATCCAAGCCTTTCAGTCACAGAGTTGTTCTGAGCAGCTCATCAGTTAACTACATCTAAGTGTAATCAGGGGGCATCACAATGTTTTTCAAATTGTTTTTCACAATGGAATGATGCTTTATAACATCAGCAAATCTCTTTTTTATTTTAGCAGAATAAATCTCCAGCAGGTGTGAACAGGGTGATGGGTTTGTTTCTGCAGCACATACGGTTGAGTGGACCTAAATCTTTCAGAGCTAATTGGAATAAGGCAGCTGAATAGCTTTGAAGACCAGGGGTCTCTAACTAGAATTTTAAAAGAATGATGGAACATAGAGTGCATGCTTTCGTAACTTTTTTATTGTAATACTAGCTATTATACAAGATAAATGGCTGTGAGGTCATACAAGGAGTTAGATTAGATTATATTAGATATTTAAATAAAAAGACAGATGCTTTCTGCCTCTCAAGCTTACCCAATGCCATAAATATGGCATCAACTTTATATCTATGTTTAGACTTCCAAGGAGACAAATCTCTCATCTTTATTATGAGCCAGAAGTTGAGGTCACTTCTCACCTCATGAAATATCTTATTCCCCTAGCAGCTCTTTAGTATTTGGTGGATTCTTCAAGCTTTAAGAAGTTTTAAAGAATCTGAGGCCTTGACCACAGATCCTTGGAAAACCCTGGACTCTGATGTTCCTCTTCCTCAGACAGCTATTAGAACCCAGCTCCGCAGAGGAATTTTAATAGAACATAATGAACTTGATAATGACCATCAGAAATAGTTCTTTGAGAAAATATATAATATTAAAAAAAAAAAAAAAGCCAGGAAAACTGTGGGTTACTACATAGGATTGTTTAAAAGGTGACCCAAATTTTTTATAAGGCCAGAAGATATCATTCTTGATCTGCAATCAGGATTTTAATATAATGCAGGCCAGATTAACACAGCCAGTCTCTAATTCTTAGTTTATCTTTCCTCTGTGCCCAAACTGATAAGTTATCAATCTGAATTTATTGAAATATCAAATTTGATAATTTCACTTTCTTTACCTCCCCGATAGTGCTGGGAGGACACCCCATGCATATCTGTGAAGTGCTCTGAGATTCAGTCAGGTAGGACAACAGTACAGTCTGTTCACCATGAAACAGCCGGGGTGAGGACATTCTGGAAAAGGGAAAGATCCATCATAGTTGTTGTGTAGTGTTGTTGCGAATAAACCCATGGTAAAACCAAGAAGAGTTTCCAAGCAAGGGAAGAAATAAAACACCAAGCAGCCCTTCTCTTGGCCCAGCTTCAGGAAGCAGTTTAGCTTTTGATGTGATAGTGGAAAGCCAACTTTCTTTTTCAAATTAATTATTTTCTTTCTAGTACAAAAAATATTTCTATTTAATAACAACAGTTTAGCACATATATAACAATTTAGGACTTGTCACCTCATACAAGAGGAACTTGCTTGACTGTGTTGTGTACAGAATACTTTGCAGAACTAGCACTTTAAGTCAGATGTTTCTGGATCCCAGCCCCCCCAAGTTCATGTAATGTCTGCAACCAAGGGATTTTGGTTCCTCAGGTTAAAGATGAGCATCAAGTTCAACCAGCAGCTCAAGTAAATAGAAAGCTCTCAAAAACTCAGGTTTTATGCTGTAAAGATCCAGTCTGGCCTTGGTTACATAGATACTCTGAGCTGATCTCTGCTTAGGAATGCTGGCTGGACTGATCCTGGGTTGTGTTTGTTCTGACTTCATGCAGATCTCTTTGTGTCACCATACCCATTTCTGAACTGGTGCTAATAATTAACTTAGCCACTCTTAGCTGATGCTAACTGGTGATGCTAGCTGATGCTAACAGGCCACTGACAATGTGTTATGCACTTGTTCCTCTGACTCCAGTTTCTATATGGCATAGGTTTTAAAGCACTGCCTTTGTAGGCTGCTAGAACAACTCTAGAATGGATTTTAGTAAATGCAATAGCAGGCACTGGGCCCTTCAGATTCATTTCAGGTATTTATGTAAAGGTACAGCCAGAAAATTTTATTCTGTAGGGTGAGCAATCTCACATTCCACTACTGAAAAATTCATTGTATGTAGGTATATAAAATGGTGGAAAATAATGCAAAAGAGTATTGAGGAAACTGGAAATTATTTTTTCAGAGATGTTTTGTTTTATTTTTAGGATGGAGAATCTTTATGTCAACCGTTTCATGCACATGTTCCAGTCATCCTGGAGTGATTTTGCAGATTTTGAGAGGATCTTTGTCAGAATCAGCAACACAATCTCTGGTGGGTTTATCAGCATTTGCTCATGTTTGTGTTGTAGAATGACTAATTAGCTATCTTGTACATATCTGAATAAGATGGAAGTTGTTGACCTGCACTTCTGCTTTCCCATGGTTTTTAATAAATAAACTGTAATCTCAAACTACTGATTGCACCAGCAGTCCTCAGGACCAAAAAGCGCAGCTATGACCTCAAATGAACTAAAATTATCAGGAATTGTTCAGTGATATTCTCTGTCCTGAGCTGTACTGGAGGGCAGGCCAGTTAGGCATCATAGTCCCTTTTGGCTTTTAGAAGTGTATTTTTGGTTATGTGCAAATCCTACAGGACAAAATATCCTAAGTATTTCACAACTAAATCTAGAGATACGTTAGGAGGAGTGTTTTTCAGAGCAGTTAAAGCATTTTTGAAAGTTTGATTGTATATCTTCCACTTCAGCCATCTAAATACATGGAAAGTCTCCAAAAAGGCACATGTGGAACGTCTCTGCTAAAAGCAAGTATGAGGGTGATCCCTCCTGCCTCTTACATAGGCTGTTGCCTAACATCCCAACTACATGCTCCGTCCTAGTTGCACTGCTGCTAGCAGTCCTGGCTTGACAGCCCTATCCCAACATGGGGAAGGTACCACTGCCTCAGTTCTACTGTCATAATGTCACCTGTAACTCCCCTCAGTCGGCTTTTGTGGGCCATTTATGTCAGTGACATTGGGCAGCTCAAAAGTGTTCCAGTGGTAAGTTTTTCCTAACAGAGATAATTTTGAGAGAACTCATTTCAGGCATGAAAGTCCATGCTGATAAGACAACAGATCTGGGAATGGGGTGCTGGGAATGACCTGGGAGCTGTAACTTCTTCATGTGGTCCTGCTGCAGCCAGGATGAGCTATCAGACCACAACCTGAGGAACTGTGGGTTTTACTGGAAACTAGCGTGAGCTATGTGTGAAAAAAACTTATGACATTTATCCAGAATATAATCTCTTTTCAAAAGTGTATGAAAATTAGCTGTGCATACTGCACTAAATGTCTTGCTGGTTTTGACATTTCATATTCAACACCTTCTTACTAGAAGAAAAAAACTCACACTCTGCGAGTGTGAGTTTCACTTTTGTATTTAGGGCCATTCAGTTTCTGTAGTATCTCTCATACTGTTAAAAACTCCATTGATGTAGTGGTAACATAGCAAGGACAAAATACTTTTCCTTTGTGTTGTTTTTTGTTTGTTTGTTTGTTTATTGGTTGGTTGGTTGTGGGGTTTTTGTTGTTGTTGGTTGGATTTTTTAATTTTTTTTTTTTTTAGGTTTTGGGGGTTTTTTTGTGTGTGTGTGGGGTTTGTTGTTGTTGTTTGGGGTTTTTTTTTTAAATATGTTTGTTTTTTGTTGACTCTTTTCAGTATGAAAATCTTAGCAGTTACTTTGAAACCCAGTAAAACAGACATGGGTTTGGAAGTTCATGGTGTCCTTTCTGTAAAGCAGGGCTGGGAAGCCTTTGATTTGAGCGCCAGACCCAACCTTCTACTATCACCCACAGCTACATTATCTTACTTTATTTTCCTGTAGTTTTGGATATAATAAGTGCACATATACTGTAAATTGATTAGCATGTGGCTCCTCAAATGTGGAATAGCCTGTTGTGACTCTGAAAAGGAAAATACTTTTCCCTTCTACTCTCAATTTTTACTCCTCTTCAGGCTGCCTGAGGACCAGTAAGAGTAATTGTTTTGGTCTCAGTTATAAAGTAAAGCACACAAGGTGGCCAGAGCTATTAAAAACAAATTACAGCAGTTTGTTACATTTAATAAGATTGTTTCATAAAGTACTTTTAACACAAGAATTAGATATGTTCCACAATTAATTTCATTTATAACATTTCCATTTTCATGAGGAAAGCTCCAGTTCTTTGAGTTTTAACCATTAAGCATTGGTCTCAGTTATGTTAATGCAACTCTGAGTCTGCTTATTTGCAAGCCTTGGCAGAAACAGGGCTAATGTAGAAGGTGGTTCAAAGCATTTTTCAGTCATGCAGTTTCTGTCCAAGCTGATGAGCCATTGTTTGCTTGTTGCAGACTTCAGATACAGCTCCCGAGTCATTATGCAATTGACAGAGATGATGTAAACGTCAACATTAAGTAAACCACTTTTTTTTTTTTTCTGCTCTTTTAGAAAGCACTGTGAGTTTTGAGACTTTCTTTTTAATTATCACTGCATTCCTTCAGGCTATCTTTTTCATCCTTTAATCCTTTGTAGAAAAATTAATTGCTTTCAGAAAAAAGTTCTGCCTTATCTGAAAATAGGCAATAGTGGAAAACGTTACATGCTTCATTTTTCTCCTGGAGACATCAGTGGGATTTTTCAAAGTAATCATGTCCTTTCTGACTCTGAACTTGTAGGCTGAAATGGCAACATGACATTATGAAACAAAACACTGCAATTCTGGAAAACATCCAGTAGTACTACATATGTAATAGTAAGGAGATGGAGTACCCAAAACTATCATTTTACTAAGAAGATATATTAATATGGCTTTATATTAGCAATTGAAAAATAAATGGGGGGTGGGGGCTGGGGGTCAAACAAGCAAAAGAGCGAATGAGCAGTTTTACTGAATCAAAGTCAAAGCCCTTCCCCAGGTGTCCACCCAGATCCAGCTAAGAGAACTGTTCCAGCCACTGACATTCTTTCCCTACCAACATTGTTCTGTATTTCCTTCCTCCTACCTGTGGCATCTTTTCTAGACTCATCCCTCTGTATTGCATGCCCTGACAATTTAAGAGTGGGATTAAAAAATATCACGCAAGACCTGAGAAGATGGTCTGCAGATGGAGATTGTATTTTTCGTAGGAGTGGAGTATTTTCCTCCTCATTGATTCTGTACGTGAAGAAACAAATGATTACAGTTTAATTATTTTCAAAGTGAACAGCAAAGATTACATTGTCCATTTAATTTAGGTGATTTTCCTCTAAGTTCTGTGACATCTTTTGAATACTTTTCTTGCTATTTTCTTTAGTCAAAGTTGCAGAGCAGTGTAACAGAAGGTGGGAAGAAAAGGAGGAATCCTACAATGCAGTAGGATACTGATGCAGTGCAGATATTGACGCTGCAGGCTTGTTTTTCCCTTAGAATATGTGATGCAGCACTGGAAGGAAGACTTTATGTTTGGCTACCAGTTCCTGAATGGATGCAATCCTGTACTGATCCGGAGATGCACAGAGATACCCAAGAAGTTTCCTGTAACTATGGATATGGTAGAATGTAGTCTGGAGAGGAACCTGACCCTGGAGGAGGAAGTGAAGGTACGGCTCTGAGTCAAGTTTGGACTCCTTCCATTCCTTCTCCCATCCTCTAACCTCCAAACCCCATTCTAACTGCCTTTAGTCACATGTCCTCTCTTAAGACTGTATGGTTGGTCATGGTTGACACACCTGGTTGTCTCTGCAGACAGGCAACCCTTCTGTTGACTTTTTCTCCTGTTATCCTGGAGCCACAGGCCATGCCTTTCTCCATGTCCAGTCAAAGAGGTGAAGGGTCCTTTTGCAGTGGTTTCCTTTGAGAGGTTAGTGATTGACCATCTGCCTCAGAGGGGAAAGGTGCCTCTTCCTTTCCTGGCAGGGTCTTACCCTGTTGTCACCCTCAGAATTGAAATAACATGCTGAAGAAGGGTTAGCAAGGGTGATGCCTCACTGTTGATTATATGACAAGCACAGGGGTCTCTTCAGCTGGCAGTGTGAAACTTGTTTGTATCTTAGTGTCACTGCATGAATGCCAAATACACAGTTGCTCTTTGCTGATGGGCTCACTGTCAGACGCAGCAGACACAAGTCAGGTAGTTTGTGTAAAGGTGCTTTCCATCTCAATGGCGCGATCCCTGAGGCACCATGAGCAAAGGCAGGCCAGTGTCTGCTCATAACCTCTTTGGTCCATTTTTCCCAACCTTTGTTCCAAGCTTCTGCTTGCACTCTGTTAACAAACACATCATGCTTTTTTTTTTTCCTTTTCTTTTTCCCCCAGCAAGGAAACATTTTCATTGTGGACTATGAGCTGCTGGATGGTGTGGATGCCAATAAAACAGACCCATGCACAATACAGTACTTAGCTGCACCCATCTGTCTTCTGTATAAGAATCTGGAGAAAAAAATTGTACCCATTGCAATCCAGGTGGGAATACTGTCAAGGTCTTTAAAGAGTCACATTGCTTGTTATCTCATCTTAAACATGAACGGCTTGGCATTTCATATTATTTTTATATCTTTCAGCTTGGTCAAAAGCCTGGGCCAGATAATCCCATATTCCTCCCTTCAGATGCCACATATGACTGGCTGCTAGCTAAAATTTGGGTTCGCTCGTCTGATTTCCACATCCACCAGACAGTGTCCCATCTCTTACGGACACACTTAGTCTCAGAGGTGTTCAGCATAGCTATGTTCCGGCAGCTGCCAGCTGTACATCCCCTCTTCAAGGTTGGTTCTTGCATGAAGACATGCATGTGGGTCAGGGAGGTTATCGCATTACTTGACAAACCAGAAGGGATCCATGGTAACAGCTCAGTTGAGACAGTTTGGCTGGTTGCCCTGCAAGGCAACACACAGCTAAGCCTCCAGAACTTCCAGGACTTTAAGTTTTACACCTGGTTGCTGTTGAATTCAATCAGAGAATTTGCCTTTTTTCATTGTTTGTCCCACTTCACAGCTCTTGGTGCCACACATGCGGTTCACAATAGCCATCAATACCAAAGCCCGTGAACAGCTTATTTGTGAATGTGGCCTTTTTGATAAGGTAGGTGATTGTTTTTGTGAATCTGCATTGTTCTTCATGGTTCTGTATGTCTTTTTATCTTTTAAACGTCACAAATTTCCTTGTTTCTTGACCTTTCTACTAAAAGGCAAACATAACTAATAGAAAGACTAGCACACAGAATGGATGCCTTGTTGTGTGCTAAAGATAGTAACTTTTACCTTAAGTAACTAGTTCAGAACCAGTCACTGTCAGAAGCGAGTCAGTATCTCACTTTACTCATAGCTAATGTGGTTTTGGGGTATGAGTATAGGAATGCAAGGTAACATAATATGCACATACACCATTGCATATGCACACAGTTAAGTCCCTGATTTCTTTTAAGTACATATTTGTCTTGGGGCAGGGTAGTAAGCAAGAAAATTTGTGTTTGCAAAAGGATTTTTGCATCAGAGAAAGATATGAGCTAGATTTCTAAGCCCACAAATAGTGGGTGTAGATTCCAGCCTGTCTTTTTGAATTGCCATAAACAGCAGATGTGATAAAATGAAAACTCAGCTTTGTATGAGTTAGTGAAACATAGCTGTATATCATGGACTGAAGTGCAACTCTTAGGTCAAATCAGAACATCTAAATCTGACCGCACTGGTATTTAACATGTATCCAGCTATTCCTCCCTTGGATCCCCCAGAAATGGCAAGCTGCATCTAGGAACCACAACAGGTTGGCATGCAGCTGTCTCTGTGACAACATGCTAGCAGCAAAGGGGAAATCTGGGGAGGTTTCAGAAGTCCTTCCAAATAGGGAGCCTGTCTTTCAGGACAACTCTGTCCCCTTTACTGACACCAGACCAAAAATAGCTTCCACAGTCCAGAGCTTTTCATCCAGAGAGGAGAGAAGTTAAATCCAAGCACCTTCCTTGTCTTCTGTACTCCACTGCTGACTGTGGAGACCTGTCAGGCACTCACAGCCCTTTGAGCAGAAGCATAATGTCCCTACCCCATGCATGTGGGATGACTGTGTGTCTAAGACCTGACAGTGGGCATCCTGGAGTTCTAGAATTTGTTGGTTCCAGTGTAGATGAAAAACCAGTGGGAGGACAGTAAGTGTAAGCTGACTACTGCTACAACACTGATATCATATACTAGAGAAGTAGTATTTGGGAGCTTTTGTGCAATGATTATCTAAAGAGTTTTACAGTCCTGTTTGTTCTGGACATGCTGTGTTTGCCAAATGTAATGTCTGCTGAAACCTTGGCCAATCCTCACCAGTAGCCACCCAGCAGGACTGATTTTCTGGCATGTGTGGCTAATGGCAGCCTGCATCTCCAAACACATTCTCCCAAAAGGTGTGGAGATGTGGTTTTCTCCTTGAGAAACAGATTTATGAACATTTTAAGCACCATCTCCTGTGAATTTGGAAAGCCAGTCTTGGCACAAAGGGAAAATAATCTCCTACTGTTCCTGTCTTGCCATTTCTCCTGCAGGCAAATGCTACAGGTGGAGGAGGACATGTACAAATGGTGCAGAAAGCAGTGAAGGACCTGACTTATAGCTCCCTCTGCTTTCCTGAGGAGATGAAAGCTAAAGGGATGGACAGCAAAGAGGATATCCCCTACTACTATTACCGGGATGATGGCATTAAAGTCTGGGAGGCTATAAAGAGGTAAGAGACTGTAGTTTTAGAAATGGCTAATAAAGCTGCTCTTCACAGAGACACAACTTCAGATTCTCTCTGTTCACTTTGCTCTTCATCACATCTTTGTGAACAGGACCTGGGCTGTGTAGTCATGTGGTGCCTTTTCCATCCAGCATATCTCATCTGAGGAAAAATACATAGTCAAGCACATACCTTTGAAAGACAATTCCTGCTTTTTCTCAGTCCTGTTTTCTTGCATTCTTTATTTAAGAGCCCCTTTATAAGCCTGTACTCGTCCATGGGATTTCACAGAGTTTAGTGAGTTTAAATTTGGTCCTGCAAAGGGAATTCAATTAGCCTTTTTCTTAGCTATGCACAAACCAAGACAGAGCCCAGCAATCTCAGCCAGCCATCTGAGCTCATCAAGGTTCTTTGTGAGGTGGAAATGTAAGCTTGGCTTGCATGAGAATTGTGTTTCAGAACTCGGTAAATTAGACATTAATTGATTCAAGGAAAACCTTTCTTAAAATGCCTTAAAATTAGAAGACTCAAATTTTGTCAGGATGGGCAGCAATTCTGAGTCAGGAGAGGTACTGCAAGGCTGCTCAACCACAGAAATGTGGCTTCTTTTCATGTGAAGCACTGCCTCAGAATGGAAAGATTCATGTGTTTTTATTCTACAGCAGCATTTCATTTAACAACCATCATACTTTTGCATGGCATAAGTTGCTTACTAGATATGCAGCTGGTTTTGGTCACATGGGTTTTGAAAATCATTAAAAATCAGATCTTTTGTGTACACGAAGTAGGGGGTTTGTAATGCAAGTGTAATGTTTAATGTGTTGGGGACATCTTAATCTCCTTACTTTTCTCTGTGTTTTGACAAGGGGTTATCTTGCAATGTTTCCTGTAATTGTTAGCACCCATTTATAGGAAAGGAAGTTATAATTTTTCTGTGGTTGATGTCTTGATGTACTCCTTTTTTTTGTCCCTCTTCTCTTTCCTGTGTTTTCTTTGCCAATTGAGATAATGCCTTTTCGAATAGCAGATAGTACTTAGTCAATTCAATCTAGTTTGACTGTTTATGAGCACTATCCTAGCTGGAGGAAGATGTTACACTGCCTCAAACTAGGCTGCAAGATTCTTCATAAGTGACTAATTTGATTTAAAAATGGCATGGGCAATATTATTTTGAGTGTGTGATATCCTGACCCATGACCACATGGTCCTGCATGTCTAATTACTGTGAATGTCCTACATTCTGAAGGGGTATCAGTCTCCACTCTTACGATGAAACCACTTTTATCTTCAGCATTGCTTCACATGTGGTAGATGGCCTAGGCTTAAGAAAGATGACAAGGTTGTGCCTATAGAAACAGTGAAGCTTACATGGCAAATTTTGAACCCCTTCTCTTCCTGTTTCGGATCTAACTGCAGGTAGATATTCCAACCCAAAGATATTCCAACACAGAAGGCCTCATCCATGCTTCATATACTGATTTACATTTGCATCAAAGGGGGTCTAAAATACTGTCTTTGTGTAAGAGAAGGATTATCTTCTGCATGCATTTGGCACAGGTGACAGGTGGTAGAGGCAGAGCTCATGCGGGGCAGCTTTATCTCTGCATGTTGAAAGCTTCCCCTGGAAGCTAGAAGTACTTAAACTCTCAGTGTTTATGCAGTTGTGTGTCTGCCTCAGTAGCAACTCTTGATTTGGTTGGCTAATAGAAACCACACTGACAGATTTGTAAAGGTCTCCAAACTGCAATAAATTTATTATATATTAGGGGAGAAATCTGTATGGGATAACAATTCTTAATTCCATCAGACAGCTTCCACAGTCAAATGTTTCACCCTACGGGTTCTTGTCAAAATATTTAACAAGAGATTATAGGTATCTGCAGAGCTAATAGAATGTCTCAGCACAGCTCAGTTAACCAGTATTCACTCATGAAATTCAAATCTTCAGAAAATCAGTCTTACCTATTATTACTGCTTTCAGAAATACTTCTGTTATCTTAGTATTTGAAGTGCCTTTCTTTCTGGGGTGAGTTGGCCTGGGAAGCTTTTATAGAACGAAGGATTTCGAGAAGAGGAACTGAACAGGGAGGAGATCTCTTCTGTATGCAGTGGATGTAGGAAAAGAGCTCTAGAGCTCTTTTCCCCACGAGAAGTTTCCTGGGCCACTCACACTTTTGAGTATGACCCACTTGTGTTTTGTGAAAAGGATGTGCAGTAGGAGAGGATCAACTATTTGAATGGTATTCAGAAGCAGCTTTGGAGTATCCCACATAAAGGGGATGGCGTTGCTATCACAGTTTGAGAATCCCTGTTCCTAGTGTGCAAGACACATGGATATACCAGAGGGAGTCTGTATTAAGTGAAGAAAAGGATGTAGTTGTGATGACAGAGGTTTGGGCAGGAGGGAAGCCTCAAATAAGAGAAAAAAGCACACAGGACTGTTCAGGGGATGCAGCGTGGTCCACCGTCTTTTTGTTGGGGGAGGAAGTGATGATGCAGTAAGAAATGAATCAAAGTTGTCTCTCTGCACTCCTACTGCTTGTAGGAGGGTATTCAGACCCGCTCTTGCCCTTCTCATTCCCTTTGCAGCATCTTACTCCTGTGCAAAGTCTGTAGAAGGTCTCTTCTTCTTTTCTCTTGTTTATTTGTTTCTGTGTCTGCAGTTTTGCAAAGGATGTGATTCACATCTACTATGAGAGTGACGAAGTGGTGTGTGAGGATGTGGAGCTTCAAGCCTTTGTCAAAGACATATACGTCTATGGGATGAGGGGCGTGAAGGCTTCAGGTAAAGTATGATGACCCAACCAGGTCTGCAGCTTGTTTAGTCACTGATGACAGCAATCCTGCATGGACAGCGTGCCTTGAACTATTGGAAACCCTCTTCCTTCTTGACCCACCTTCTTGGCCCAAAGATGCTCAGTTTACAAGTGAAACCCTGGATCAGGCCCTCCCTCAGGAGACAGCTCTTTGCTTTGCACAGATTCTCACCATGATCTTGGACAACATGTTTAATCTTTCTGTACACTGGACATTGGTCCTTTGGTCCTGTCTGATCTTGCTTTAAGCATTAGGGGCAAGGCTGCCTGTATGTGCTGTTGGAACCACCAGGCAGACCGGTAGAAAGCACAAGGAGCAGCAAGACCCACTTGAATCCTTTCCTCCAAACCCTGCACCAAAAAAGAACGAAAACAAACCTCTCCAGGAATATTTTGCTGCACTTTGCATTTGTTCAACACCTGTGTCATTGTTGAGCTATTCTATTCTCTTCAAGACAAGATACTAATTTTTTTTTTTCCCCTCGAGCTAACTTCCTTTGCACTGTCTCCTCTCACTGCCTCTTATTTCTTGCAAACCATGACTTGGCTGTGGGAACTTTCACTCATAACATGGCTCTATACTCCCACCTGAGTTAACACTTTCCTGCCTTTCCATAAGCATGTTCTTTTCTTCCACTCATTTTGTCCCAGAAGGTTTTCAGGAATTTGTGCAGGTGGGTGGAGATACTTCATACTGTCCTGAGTGATTTACGTCTGGAAATACCCACTGGCCCATGATCTGGGGAAAATGGCTTTGGCATTGCATGCACATGTTTGTCTGTGACACCTCCAGTCAAAACTGTGATGTTTCCACCCATTACCAGTATGTGCCTGGTGTATAACAGCCTCTTGGGCTCTTCCTGCTTGGACAAGCAAAGGACTGGGAGACAAATGGGTCTCTAAAGAATGGAAGGAGGATAAATGGAGGAGGCTGTTGCACTTGCAGCTCCCTACCCCCGTTTCCGTTCCTGCCCAGGGAGGGCTGCTCTGACCTTTAAAGATGAGCACAGTGTACTTAGGACAGCAGGACACAGGAGGGGATGGTTCATCCTCTCCTTTTTGGGCTTGATGGCTGGCCAGAGCTACAGTGTGCTTCTCACCCCTCTCAGATTGAGTTCACATCTGCATCAGGTTGGTGGTGGAGATGTGAAGCAGCTGGCACAGGCACCCTGAGCAGAGGTAGATCACCCCAGGATGCTGACAGGTTTCTAGGTATCTTGAGACCTGTGGTCACATTGGGTGGGGACAGGGAGTAGACCATAGAGCTGTGATGTAGCGAGGATAGGAGAGATACAGGCTTTGGGGTGCTTTGGTAACACTCTAATCCCTGAGTATTCCCTTCCTTATACAGCTCCATTAGATTATTCCCTTTCAAAGATAGCTTGATGCAACTATTTCTGTTCCTCATTCTGTTGTTTCTCTTTCAGAAGTTCTCATTTCCTTACTTCCCATTTCAGAAAATAAGCTCTCCCTGCACACTTTCTCACAGTGCACCTGATTGCTGAGTCTCAGACATTTATAAATATAAGCACATGATCATTTGCTCCTTGGCATGAACCTTCCCTGCTTGCATTTCAGACTGAAGAAAAAGGGAGCAGGTGAGGCCCCTGTCCTTGTGGGACTCTCTGTGTTCCTTACTGCAGGGTAGGTGGGGTGAGAGAACAGGGATACAGTATTTTTTAACAGTGTGATTATACTTTGCCTTTCCCTTAAGAAATGCCAGATAGTTTGCGAACAATGAGGATGCCTCACAAACCTGTATAAGGTAAGGCATGATCACTCTGTTCTTATGCCTGACAGCCAAGACACAGAGAGGTTGAGGGGCTCCTACAGACCACCCAGCAAGATTCAGAAAGAGAATCCTCTGCTCTTCAGTGACTGCTGCATGGTCTTCTAACTCCTGCCTTTTAAGTAGCTGATTACTACTGGATGACTTGGTTGCTTCATAGCTGAATTGCTTAAGCTTTTCTTTTCCCTTATTTAGGGTTTCCTAAAGCGGTCAGAACACGAGAGAAGCTAGCAGAGTATCTCACACTGATAATATTCACTACCTCGGCGCAGCATGCAGCTGTGAATTTTGGTCAGGTAGGGATTTCTGGGAAGATTGTTCTTTCTGGGCTGGGATGTGCATCTACCAGGGCAAGGTCTGAGAAATGCTTTTTAGTAGATATAGATCTGATCAAAATAACTGCAGAACCATCTGCAAATCCACATGAAGCCTGTGGAAACTGAAGTATTTTGGAAGCTGAGAAAGGCTTTTTGAGTCCTAAATATGTACCAAAGCTCAAATGTTAGGGGTTCCAACTTCTATTCTTTAGTTTTAATGATTTTATTATGGGGAAATTATTTTTTTAAGCATTTGAATGGATTGCTAAGATCCCTTTCAGAAATGCTGAAGGGTTCAGGTACACAGTCTAGCTACCATGCTTTCCAGACATCAGCTGAACAGCCTGGGTATGATATGAGCTGGTAGCCTGTGGCACATACTGTAATGAAATGCAATGAGTTACACTAAGTGGCTTTATTTTGAATTTGCTGTTATTGTCCCAAAAATATATTTTTTACCTCGTGTGCAAAATCCAATCCACACACAGAGATGAGATATCAAGTTTATTACAATCTCGAGCAGTATTGGGTGCTAGCAGGCTAAGGCCAAGAGAACTAGCACACCATCTTGACAGGTTAGAGAATATTTATACACTGAAAGTTGAGATTAAGTTACACTGAATTGATTGTCCTGGGATTAAAATTGATAATGGTGTTTTGGGTTGGGGGTTTAAATTAACAAAGTTTTACTGTCAACTGACTTCATGCCCCCTTAAGCAATGTCCTCCTAGGGGGCTGTCACCTCTTCTTGTTAATTGATGCCAACGTGGGGCGTTCCCATATCTGTTGCTACCCGTAGGGTTAAGGATGTGTTCTGTAGTGGAGCCAGTCTATCAGCCCAGCAGTTATCACCCTAAGCACAGTCATCCTGAGTCCCTTGAACACTGTGAGTGCACGCACAGGTGACTACCCTGGGCTGCTGTTGTAAGCTATGCTAATTTGGCAGTGTGCCTGTGCCAAAGCAGCATACATCCCCTTTTCAGGTGTGGCTAAGGGAATACGTGCAGTGCAGCTCAGTGCTGTGACCGCAGTTGTGCAGCTGCAAAAGCCACCTGTCTTTGAGTTGGAGTAGCAGGCTCTTTCCAACAGCTCTCTCCCAGCAGTGCAGTGATCTAGCTGGACTAAAGGAGCATTTACCAGGGGTCCTGAGTTAACTAGTTGAAAGCTGCCTTGCGCATCTCCAGGACCTCCACTTCAACTTTCTGGAGCAGCATAGGCAAGCCTTTAGAAGGTAAAGTCTCACTGAAGTCAATGGGACAGGATTACAGATCTGTGATATCTGGATACGTAACTGCCACTGACTTACATAGAAATTTGAAGCAGTACCTCTGTGAAGATCTAGGTTTTTGTCACATGTGGCCAAATTTCGAAAAACACCAATGTTCTTGATATACCCAGTGCATGGAAAGGACATTAATGCTCATTTGTTGAGTTTGAGAACCAACTGGCAACTCTGAGCTTCCTCTATGATGTTTAATGTATGACATACTGATAGCCTGTATTATCCCTGCCTGCCTTTACTGACATGTATCTACCCTGAAAGTGTCATGACAGCCTGCCTTCAAATGCTGATTCTTCCAGCATCAAGGCTTTTTGGAAAGCAGACTTCACAACAAGAAGCAGAACTCTTTGTCAGTCTGTATTGCACAGAGCTTCTTCATTGAATGGGTGGTCAGTCACTGGAACAGGCTCCCCAGGGAAGTGGTCATGGTGCCAAGCTTGCGAGAGTTCAAGGAGCACCTGGACAATGCTCTTAGGCATATAATTCAGTTTTAGGTAATCCTGCAAGGAGCAGGGTGTTGGACTCAGTGATTCGTATGGGTCTGTTCCAACTTGAGTTATTTATGATTCTATGAGATTTCTTTTGACACATTCTGGCTTCAGGCATGGATGATCTGACAGATAATCAGGGAGACCATCTTTCCTATGGTGATTATTCCCAAACACATCCCACATCACTCTCCATGTTGACCCTTCTGTCCACCCCTGCATCTCAGGAGCCCTGGAGCCGGTCTATCATGTGTCAAATGAACCCACACTATTCCCGTGCCACAGCCATGACCAGGGACCTCTGTGACTATTCACTTCTAACCCATTGTTACAAGTGATTGAGACATCTTCCAACCTCCACCTCAGAAAATTCTGTATGTTCAAGTACCACTAAGAAACCAGCTCTTAATATTGTTCTGGCTATTAGGCTTTAGTAGAGAGCCTTCAGAGAATAAGAGGGGGAATTTGGCATGCAGAGGATATTCAACCTACCAAAAGAGTCTTCAGCCATGGGAAAAAATGGGAGAGAAAGAGGTGTGAGGGCAGGACTAGAAGGCTGTGCTTTGGAGAGAACAGACTGAGCACAGTGTAAGCTTGTCACACAGCTGAAATGGGACTTTTCCCTCAATCAGGGCAGGAGACATGTATGAAGGTAATGAAAACGTGTTTGGAAAAGAAGGAGTTATGGTAAGCACAGCATCTCAGATGGTAGCAAAGCTTGGGGTCATATCTGAGGCAAAATGAGACATCACCATCCCATAACACTGAAGCAGGCCAGAAGTGATTCTGATTTCCCAGTATGGCACTCACCATGGCCACATCCGCTTGCTGTATTCCACTATGCACCAGCAACCATTGCCTCTCTTACTGCCTGACCACAGGACTGTGGGCGTGTTCTTAGAACAAATTTTGCAGAAAAGAGCAAATGGAGAAAAGGAGATTTTAACAATTACAGTGTTGGGCTTTTTTTTTAATCACAGGTCACCTCAGATAATCATAAGAGATCTTTGTTTAATAAAATAGCTAAGTCCTTAGCCTGGCTGGTGAATCTCAGCTTTGTGGCATCTGGGCCTGCGGTTAGCAGAATAACTTCTTCCATTTAGACAAGCCAGCTCTCTCCTTTGTGAGATCCTGAGAAAGATAGTAGGGACTTACTTGTCTCCCTCAGCACTTCTCTAGAGTATCTCTCTGTCCTTTAGTTAGTATCTTCTCTTTCTGAGTTGCTCATATTATAAAAACAAACTTCCTGGTGTCAAGACTTCTGATACTTTTCGCAGTCTTCCTAAATACCAGACACTGTAACTTTTCACTGTGCTCTCTTGCTTTGTTGCGCAGTATGACTGGTGTTCCTGGATACCCAATGCCCCACCAACAATGCGCCGCCCTCCTCCAACAGAAAAGGGGACAGTCACCATCGAGCAAATTGTGGAGACTCTGCCAGACAGAGGACGTTCTTGCTGGCATCTTGGAGCTGTCTGGGCCTTGAGCCAATTCCAGGACAATGAAGTAAGTTGACCTCCCTTCTCTTGGTGGTGGAGCTGTAGGTGAGACCACAAGGGAGTGGCAAGACCACACAGGCTCAGGAGATTGTAGTGCTGCTCTATGCCTGACTTGACCATATTTGCCCTTCTGTGGAGATGTGTCAATGTGGGGGTTTGCCCTTGTTCTGACAGATGCAAACCAGGTCTGAGTGAGAAGTTGTATTTTTAATCTGAAGATGTGTTTCAGCCAAAAGGAAAATCTGTCCCACTGCTCTGTGCACTACAGCTGTGGCTTGTGCCTGTCTGGTGTAGAATGCAAACAAGCCTACAGGATGCTTTGCAAGCATGGTCTATACCCATTTCACTTATGTAACATCAAGTTGTAGGTACTTGGCTGTCTCACCCAAGGGTATGTCTGGAGGATGTGTTTTGAAATACTTAAATGGAAAATGATGGATGGAGGGCACTTAAGTTTGTCTTTAAGAAGAAAGCAGATTTCAGCTAAGAAGCTACTAGCATGGGTAGTATCATGGAAAATAGTTACCTAAAGCAAGTAATGTGTCAGTACGCATATCGGCAAAGAGGTATTCAGAGCACCCTTAGAAGTCCACACTGACTAAAACAACTGCCAGGTTGAACGCTGAAGGACAATTTTAAGTCAACAGAGACTTCCACTCTCACTGAAAGAAGCAGTCATCTTCCTTTTTTCATTTCTGGCTGCTCATTCCCTTCCCATACTGTCCTTTTCTTTAGCAGCACAAGTGTTTGCACGTCCATGCAGAGATGTGGCTTGGGAAGCTGATCTGGCTGACCACTAGCCGGATTAAAAGTGCTTATTTTTCAACCCCCTGCAGGTGAGGAAGTACCACAAAGACACCTGAACTAGGGCTACAGAAAGATGCAGGGATGGAAGGAAGCAGCCAGTGGCGGAGGGAGGATGGCACGGTGTCTTTCATTGGCAGTGCCAACATAGGTTAGCTTAGATATTGATAGTGCTATTTGAATAGTAGCATTTGTGAGGCTCTGAGTGTTGTTCTGCTGGATGACATAACGTTGAAACAGAATAACCTTTGCTTTCTCAAAGCATGTTTTCTTGGTGTTTTTGAATTAGCTGTTTCTGGGCATGTACCCAGATGAACACTTCGTGGAGAAGCCAGTGAAAGATGCTATGGCAAAATTCCGCAAGAATCTGGATGAGATTGTCAACGCCATCACTGAGCGCAACAAGAACAAAAAGCTTCCTTACTACTATCTTTCCCCAGATCGCATTCCCAACAGCGTTGCTGTTTGAGCAGGTTCCCAGGAGGGTCTGGAGGCGTGTAAAGTTAATGATGCTTTCCTGTTACATGTGCTTCTTTTCAATGAACTTTCAGAAATGAATGTAGTAAGAAACCTGCCCTCTCCATTAGAGCTGACCCATAGTCTGTTTGGAATTTCAGAACAAATTTTATTATCACCGATCCTGCAGACAAAGTCCAATTGGGAACCCCCACGGTCAAATTTGTTACAAGTTTATTTTTCCAAGATATTTTACTTAATCTTAGAATCCATATCCATGTTTCTTTAGCTTTCCCTTCTTCTGGTCAAAACAACATAATCACAGATTTACTTATCTTATTGAATTAAAATAGTATCACGAGCAATAAATGAGTCACATCTTTAAAATCCTTCCTATTTCTAATAGGTGACACTGGTGACATATAAAGATATAATATCTTAAGTTTAAGCATTGTTTTTAAACTGATTAAAACAAATGTTAAATATTTTCACTACAGCTGTGAATGTCCTAATCATGATGAAGGTAGATGCAGGACAATTTCTTAACAGAGCTGATAGGTTTTTATATCACTTTCTTACCAAGTTCATGTGAAATGACATAGCCTGATTCAGAGGAGATGAAAATTTAGTACCTACATAAACCTATATATTTCCTACATAAAACTAGGAAGGTTTGTTTTAGCCTCTGCCATCAGGGTCTGATGTCATTCATATGTGCGGACAAATGTTTTGCTTAGTACAGTGGAAACAAGTAGAGCGCTTATGCTCAATTTCTGTTTCATTGCCAAGGCTGCTGGTTTTTGTGGCAAGTTTCTTCTATTTTGTAGGGGATGAAGAGGCTACTTTATAGAATGATAAAAGTCATGGAGAAGCAATAATTGACAGCTTCTAGGAGGAATTGTTAGATTTGGCCAATTAAGCATAATTGGCATGTTCCACCTTAGAAATAATGGAGTTTTGTCTATTTCATTTAGAGGTGATTAGATTTAAGTACTTGGGCTTTAGAGAGTTAATGAGATAATGAAAGCAAAAATAAGTTTGGAGAAGTTTAAGTCATAGTTCTGTTAATAACAATTTTGGTTTCTTTTTCCTAGATTTTTCTCCTTGTACTAGCTTTGTTAGCTTGCAATGTGTTTTCTCAATACGTAAGAAGCTTCTTGTGCTAATAAAACAAAACTGAACCAGAGCATCTAGCTTTTCTTTCTTAATATCTACTGCTTTATGTCTCAAAAAACTTTATAGGAATAAGCACAATGTGCTGTAGAGAAATGAAACTCCTGCACCTTGAGAAATAGGGTTATTTCTATCATTCATGTGTGATTTGGAAAAAGGTACTACTAACATACATGTCCTTTCTGTTTCATATGGAACACGGGTGTGGTAACTGCTTTTAGACCCCTTACAGCAGACTGATGCCCTTTTTCTTCTCCCAGATAAAGATTTTTAGCAAAAATGTAAAAAGTAAGACAGCTTCTTCTTATTGAGGAAGTACATTTAAGACTTTTAGTGCAAAACATGAGAAGTGGTGACTGTAGGAGCTGAGGCACGCAATTGTGTAGTGACACTGGAATAGGACAAGGGACTCAGAGACCATAACATGTAAGCCACCAAAAAAAAGAAAAAAAAAACCCAAACCAAAAAACCCCAACCAACAACATAAATAAAGTTGATGCAATATATCCAGCTCTAAGTCTTGTCTTTCCCCTGTGTATCTGACTTGAAAACAAAATACGGGAAGTGGGATACAGGAAAGGTTGATGGGAGCTTTGGGAAACTGACTGCAGCTTTTAAAGCTGATACTAGCAGTCTGATTGAACTTCAGGAGAGAGGCTGTAGAAGGAGGTAGGGAATTGAAAAGTAACACTAGCACTAGAAAGGAATCAACTACCTGGAAATAGTAAAGTGTTTACTCTTCCAAGGGGTCTGGGTCCACATATTACTGTCCCACTCCTTCCTCCCTTTTCAACCGGTCACCACCACCAGAAAATTATCTTCCTGTACATTGACCATGTGTTCCTCCCCTACATCTTTAGCCCTGACTTGCACAGAGGTATGTCCTAAGTCATGGTACTATGGTACATTGTCCACTTGGTACATTGCCCTAGTTGGAAGTGAAAGGATCAGCTCTCCCTGAAGTGGGTCACGCATTCAGCTTTGTGATAGATATTATTGTTTGATGTGCATTGTCCCATGTCTAATAGGGTTTGACAGCCAATAGCATGTCTTGGCTGGATGGCTGTTGCTGCTGGCTGATCCAAGGGAATTTAGCCTGTCTCTTCAACTTAAGTTTCCTTGCTGTCTTTTCCAATTGCAGTGATTCTCAATCAGCTGGAACACTGAACTGGGAGATGTCCCCTTCAGAAAGTCTTGGCAGTAACTCAGGGGGGTCTGGTATCTCAGCCCTTCCCCTTGGCATTTGGTCACAGGAGAGGACACTCCAACTGTGAAAAAAAACCATTAGTGCTAGTGAGTAATAAACTGGGAAGGGTTGTCCTAAACAACTGTCACAAACAGAGGAGAGACTAATGTTTTATTCCCAGGCAGATTTAAAAAACTCTGTCCTTAAGGAGAAAAGGAGGCTTTCAGACAAAGAGAGACTATAAACAAGGGGATAGGGCAGGCATTTTCCTGCTGAAGTCTCAGACTCTTTGGGGTCAAAGGTGACAGGATTTAGCCCTCTGTAGACAGCCCAGCCTTCGTCACTGATGTCCCATGCTTTCCTCTTTTTGCAGGGTGAGTTTACCCCTGTAAAATCCTTTTGAGACATTCCCTTTCCCAACCTGCCAGCATCCCTTGCAATAATATCATGATTCTCCCTGCCCTGGAAACAAAGCACACATACTTCATAGTCATCCCATATGAAATAAGCTACACATTTTTATTTTTTTTTTTTTTTTTCCCAATCAATCCCCATTTTACAGTCAGGAAAGTGAAGCAAGAGCAATGAAATCCAGCAGATCAGCTCCAATTTGAAATGACTCCTTTACAGAAAGATTGTGAGAAAGCTGTTTACCTGCAGCATGTCAATTTTAGCTTTCTAGAGAGCAAAAAGCATATTCAGGGTTAGCTGCTCAGAATTACTTGCTCTGTTGCATGTAGGGCAGAACACAAGATAGACCCCAGAAAACCCGTTTCTAGCTTGCAAGCTTTAATCAACATCTGGCCTTTCCTGCCACAGTAGTATCTAGGAAGTAATCGTACACATTGAGATAGTAGCACAAAGTGCTTCGTTTGCTTTATTTGTACTATAGTCAGGAATAAACATTGCACAATCAGACACAGCTGGTAAATTTAGAGGTTAAGTGAGTCATAGGCTTTTATGGCCAGAAGATGTGGTGGTGATTGCTTAAGCTGATCTCTGCATAACACAGGTCTTTGGATTCCCCTGAAGCATTTTCCTCTTCGATATGGAGGTGCTTGATCTAGGAAACTATTATTTGTGGAAACATCCACTCGTGATTTATCAAAAATACATGGTTCACCCTGGTGCTTGAGTCGCTTGTCTCACTGGTGAATCCTTCCTGTGAAAGACACGTGCTGTGTTCCTAGTTCTGCATGTGTTCACTTTTTGCTTATTGCAACAGACAGCTTCTTGCAGTAGCTTTGTGTGATGGAAGCTGCTTCTCTGACCAGTTCCCTACTACATCCTTCCCCTTTCTTTTGATCAACTGAAAAGATTAATTTCCTGGAGCCTTTTCCTGTAAGACTTTCTTGAAACTTCTTGTTTGTTACAGCACTGTGTGGACAGCATGTGGGCAGTTGATAACACCCATCATTCAATGGCTATTCCAGTCATTATTTCATAGGCTGCATTTCTACCTGCTTGCAACCATCTGTCTGCAGTTTGTCCATAGATTTAGGTCTCTGACATGTAAAATCAACACAACACATTCTAGGCTTGCAACGAGCAGCTCAGGAGTTCCAGACTGGATGCAGCTCTCAGTGGCCCAGCCTTACTAGCTCTAGTTACTGGGGGACACTGGTGTGTTTCTGTGGTTTATCAGCAACCACCTTATTGCAACAGCTTTGACATTCAAATTCAGCTGCTGTTGGCTCTGCAAGTCTATGATCTTCACTAAGCAGATTGGTGATAGGAGCCAAGTTTGAACATTGCAACTGACACAAGCAGTGACCTTGGCAGAGAGCATGTGAAAATAGGATGGGTGCACCAGGGAAGCCTTGGCCCCAGGATCCTGCCAGGGGCACATGCTCTCACCTGGGTGCTGCCATCACTGGTGCAGCCAGCATAGAGGAGAAGTGAGGGCCTGGCTGCTCACCAGCTTCTCTTAATTCACATACATGGAGGTACATGCATATAGGGATATAAATACATTACATTACAAAGGCAGGTGACATGACTGGAAGTGCAGAGTAATGTGGTGAACCATCACAGACACAGGAGGAACTTCAGGTGGACAGAAAGCTGTCACCTGTGTTTGGATTTTGGCTGGAGAACAGTCTAAAAGGCTTAATGAAAGATTAGCCAGGTGTTTCCACGACTGTGAGACACTGCAGAATACATGTCAGCTCTACAGCCAGAGGGAAAATATAATCTGTAGAGATTTGTCCATAACCACTCAAGAAATTAGAGGTAAAACTCAGAAAAACAAGAATGTCGGTTCAGTAAGCTAACTCCAAGGCCTGTATTTCCTTCCCTTACTGCTAGAATTTCCTTGAAGAGCAAAAGCTGGTCTTGTAGTTGTCCAGATAAATGGACAAAATAATGGATAAGATGCTGATTGTCTTGAGCAGTGGCAGGAGAGAAGAGCTTTGCCAGCTGAAGAATTAAATTCCATTCTGAATATGCCGTTGTCTGGCAAACACTGGCAGGGTTAATTGCCCTATACAGTGAGATGGGGTTACCGAAGAAGATGTTGCTGCTTCTGATAGATCTTCCTGGACACTGGAGATGTGCAGATTTCATTTTTATGAGGTGAGTTCTAACACTTTTTTTTTTTTTTTTTTTTTTTTTTTTTTTTTGGAATGGATATGCAAAAATTTTTTGCAGGGGGAGGGGGGGAAAGATTGCTGAGGTAATAATTTTCAGCTGC
>JANHGN010025721.1:0-13333 GCA_024605025.1 Megaceryle maxima | reverse complement strand
ATCTTACCCTGATACTGTTTCCCCTTAAACATATTGATAAGTAATATACTTAAAATATACAGTGATGAGAATCCCACTGAAGTAATAATTTTCAGCTGCTTCTCACAGACCAGGGCAATCACTTTTAAAATCAACAGAAGCAACAGAGTGGTTTTGTGGCTTTGTGTTTGTTTTTGGCTTGGGGTTTTTTTTAAAGCAGATGCAAGTAGTTTATTTTGCAGATAGTTTATTTTAATGAGCTTTCTTAAGCCACAAAACAGGTGTAGCAAAGGCAGAGGCAAGTGGAGCATATTATGGAAAGCATGATGGATGTTCTGAGTGCTGACCTGAAGTTATCATCAAGGTCAGAAGATAATTTAATATCTAAAATATATTAGAGTGTCCCTGTACCATCTGCCAGTTTTAGTATCAGAAGAAGTTTTAGGTGTTGTGGATTACCACGCATTGCCACCATATATTCAGCAACTACCAGTCTCTCAATGAAAGCCTTTGCCTCAGGTTACAGTAAAGGGAAGGGAGAAGATCTATTTGCTCATAATCTATTGATAATGGAAACAAAATTGGACAAGATTCTAGGGGTGCTCTAAACTGATATGGGTATTTTGGAATAGTTGATGGCTATATGGATTTATAACCAGTCAGAGTTGTCTTTAACTTTTACCTTTATAGATATTACTCACTATTTTGATCCTTTCCTGTTCATTCCTGGAAATGGCATTCTTCCCTTACCAAACCAGCTGGCCAGTAACTGTGGGCAGATTCTTTCCAAAGCACTAGAGGGCAGCATTATTATAATAAATCTATTTCCAGCCTTGGACAATATCAGAACCATTAAGATGACCCTGGTTTCCCCTACTAGTCCTCTTATCCAACAGAGCTGGTAATCTTGGTCATTCTCAATTCTGACTGCTCAGGCCAACACCGTAACGCATATTTTTAATTTTTTTTTTCTTTGATGAGTCCCCATTCATCCTCTGCCATACACAACAAGACTTCAAATGTGCGAAGTCTGTCATTCGGGTATGGTGTGCTAACTTGTACTCAGTACCTCTGCCTTTGCATTAGATTACCTGTTGGTTTAAATACACACTGAGGTGGAAGGGCATGAGTGTGCATAAGTTGTTGTACAGGAGATCTGCTTGTTTCCAGTCTTATTCAACATCTCCATCAATGACCTGGATGAAGAGATGGAGATCAGCAAGTTTGCTGATGATATATAACTGGGAGGAGTGGCTGATAGACCAGAAGGCTGTGCTGCCATTCAACAAGATCTGGAGAGACTGGAGAGCTGGCAAAGGGGAACCTGATGAAGTTCAACAAGGGCACTTGTAAAGTCCTACACCTGGGGAGGAATAATGTCATGCACCAGTACAGGTTAGGGGCTGAAAGCATCTGGAAAGCAGCTCCATGGAGAAGGATGTTGGAGTCCTGGTGGGCAAAAAGTTATCCATGGGAGAGCAATGTGCCCTTGTGGCCAGGAAGGCCAATGGTATCCTGGGTCCAGCAGGTGTAGGGAGGTTCTCCTCCCCCTCTACTCTGTTCTAGTGAAACCACATCTGGAGCATTGTGTCCAGTTCTGGGCTCCCCAGGTCACAAGGGACAGGAAATACTAGAGTGAGTCCAATGGAAAGCTACAGGGACTGATTAAGGGACCTGAACATCTCTCTTATGAGGAAGGGCTGAGAGCCCTGGGGCTGATTAGCCTGAAGAAGAGAAGATAGAGAGGAGATCTTATTAATGTTTACAAATATCTGAAGGCTGGGTGCCAAGTAGAAGGGACCAGTCTCTTTTCAGTTGTGCCCTGTGACAGGACAAGAGGTAATGGTCACAAGCTGAAACTCAGGAAGTTCCACCTCAACATGAGGAAAAACTTCTTTACTAATGAGATTGACAGAGCCTGGAACAGGCTGGCCAGAGAGATTGCGGAGTCTTCTTCTCTAGAGACTTTCAAGTCCTGCCTGGATCTGTTCCTGTGTGGCCTGCCATAGGTGATCCTGCTCTGGCAGTGGTGTTGGACTTATCTCCAGAGGTCCCTTCCAACCTCCATGATGCTGTGATTCTATACAGGTTTCTCATTCTCCCTGCTGGTCACCTCCTCACACATGGGTTCTCCTAGCAGCACTGCAGGAGGACAGCCCTTACTGATACTGAGAAAGAATGTCTTAACTGGGCTGTTGCCATCTGTTTGGCAATATCAGACATGGCTGTTGCCTTGATATGCTCAGTACTTGTGGTTTTGCATACCAGGTTCACTTCCACTTGATGCAGGAGGACGATGCTGAACAGGCTATTCACATGCCAGCTCTTGTTCTGGAGAGGATATCATCTTATCCAATGCTTCTATGCTCTTGAGATTTTCCAGAAGGATACTAGGTGCTTCTCTGAATGTCTGTCATAATTCTTTAGAAAGCAGACCTTTGAAGCGTTCAGCTTTTTCTATTTCATATTAAAAAAAAAAAAAAAAAAGACAGATGTCTGATGCAGGCAAGGCCAAAACAGTAAGAGTTCAGCATTTTAGGTGACAGAGCAAAGATTAGAATTCCTAAACAATGCACAGGTCTGAGGATAATTGCAGTAGGTTTCATACAGCCTTGTATGAACAGACAGTTTCCACAGTCGGTGAAAGCAGGAAAAATCAAGCTGGATTATGTCCTTTCAGCTTCAACAGATGACTCAACAACTCTACCACTGTAACCATTAAAAAAGAAAGTGATGGCCAAACCATCACTTTCTTCATTTAAGGGAGGTATATTTTCTTGGTTTGTACAGAGTAGTGCAGCTAGGTAATGTCAAGACAAAAGGCTGGATAAAATTAACTGAATTTAATTGAATAACAAACAGCTGAAACATGAATGAAGACTCTGTATCTGAACTATCATGGGATTTGGGTAATTCTAGCTCAGGTCCATCTCTGTCTGCTTTACTTATCTCCAAGCTTCAGGGCATGAGATAGTCACTAGTAAGTGGAAATCGTCACATCAGTAGCATAGCAATTTACTGGCTCATGGGTTTTTAGTGCCTTCCTTGGAACTGTCCTCTACTGTTCACCTCGGGAGTTGCATCCTGTGCTAGGAAGTTGAATTTCCTTCACACTCCACAGAGCAGTTATCTGCGTTACTGAACAAATTTCCTGTTTACATATGCAAGTGGTGGGCAACGTTTGCATACCTTCAATGCAGTGAGAGACATACTAACTGAGCTATTGTTCAAGTATTTCCTTGTAAGAGTCGAGCTGGAATCTAATATCGTTGTTTTAATATTTTGACTCTATTCAGCTGCAAATGCAGCTTCTTTGGTGAGCACAACTGAAACGGTATGTCCAGAAGCCTTTTAACTATAGTTCTGAAGTGTTTAAAATTCAGGACTTGGTGATTAGGCTCAATCTGTAATTATGTAACTGAGTTGTGAGAAAAGAAAGAAAAAAGAGAGAAGAAGAGAAAAGAGAGAAAAGAAAAGAAAAGAAAAGAAAAGAAAAGAAAAGAAAAGAAAAGAAAAGAAAAGAAAAGAAAAGAAAAGAAAAGAGAGAAAGAAAAGAGAAACGAAAACCCCAACAAACCAAAAAATAAAAAAAGCTAAAAAAAAAAGTTATGTGGGAAGTCAGTAGGTCACTAAACATAATTGTTCATAGGCTTCCTTCTTGGAAGACCTCTGCTGAAATCAAGGGAGCACCACCAGACAGCAAGTGAGCCTGCCACGATTTGGTACCTGTTGTGGGAAGAAACATGGCACTGAGCTTCTTCATGTGTGAGTGCAGAGTTTGTATTTCCACCTCTTCCAATAATCAGCTGGACTGACACCAAGACTGGGTGAAAAAGCTTGAAATAAGGGCAAAGCCATAGATCAAAAGGTATGCCCTGAATACTGTAACACATATCCCAGGGTCTAAGCCTCTGGTGGCTTTGCTAGCAGCCACACAGCATTTTTCGCTGCTTTCCCAGGCAGCTGTTGACATAAGAGGGATTTGGCTTTGTACAGGGAAGAAGGAAGGAAAAGGAACTGAGAATGGGAGAAACCAGGCTGTTTTCTTCTGTCTATAAAATTCATATCCAAGATATGGACCCTCACCACAAGAAAGACATTGATTTGCTGGAGCAAGTTCAGAGGTGGGCAACCAAGCTGGCAAAGGGTCTGGAGAACAAGTCCTATGAGGAGATGCTAAGGAAATTAAGATTGTTTAGTTTGTAGAACAGGAGGCTGAGGTGAGACCTTATAGCTCTCTATAACTACTTGAAAGGAGGTTGTAGTGAGGTGGGTGTGGTCTCTTCTCTTGAGTAAATAATGACAGAACTAGAGGAAATGTCCTGAAGTTGCACCAGGGGAGGTTTAGATTAGATATTAGGAAGAATTTCTTTGCTGAAAGAGTAATTGGGTGCTGGAATGGGCTGCTCAGGGAGGTGGTGGAGTCACTATACCTGGTGGTATTCAGGAAACATGTGGATAAGGCACTTCAGGACATGCTCCAGCGGGATGGCGAGGTGTTTCTTTTTTCTGTGTTTTGTTGTTGTTGTTTGTTTTAGTTTGGTTTGGTTTTGTTTTTTGGCATTGTTGGGTTTTTTTTGTTCTTGTTGATGGTTGGATGCAGTGATCTTAAAGGTCTTTTCCAACTGTGACAATTATGTGATTCTGTGAAAGGGACGGAACAGACATCCTGCTGGGACTTGTGAGCACCATGTAGTAAGTAACATCACTTTTATTTCTTGTGGAAGAAGTAAAACATATCTCTGTCCTGACCACTGAATTCCCTAGTGATTTTATAGAAAAGATTCTTTTTTTTTTTTTCTGGCTTTGCTGGCTTTTTTTCTCCACACTTCCTGATTTCTTATTTCCTTTTTGACACTTGACTGGAAACAACATTTAGAAACAGAAAAACATGAGAAAAAAAACAGTTAATGCTCCCTTGTGTTACCTGTGTCTCCAGGCCAATAATGAAATCAAGTTGTCTAGGAGAAAGTGAGACATGAGATTTAATGTGGTAAGAGATGCTCTGGAACTCCTGGGATCTTCTTGATACTCTCACAGTCTTCCCCTGTACTGGTATTTTCTCATCCCAGATTGGGATCAGTGTGATAACACACAGGAAATGACCACAGTTTTCATCTGAAGTCTTCATTCTCAGAAGTGATGTGTGTTTGCCCTCACATAGGATAGTTATCTTTCACATGTGTCTAAACAAACAAACACACTTGTAGAAACTTAAGTGTCATCTATAATGTTCTTGATCTGCCTGTGGCAGAGCAAGAACTCTGCCTGACTTTGTTCCATTGCCACATCAGAGCAGTTGCATGAGGACTGACTGCTTAGGCCAGGGATGTATGTGGTGGTTATGACCAGAGCCTATGTCTGATGGTATATTCGCCAAAATCTGAATGCATATTGTTACTCAGTAATTTGTGTGGTGTACAAGGATGCAATACATTGCTCAAATTTTATGTCCTCTAGGTTTTAACAAGTTTGGTGGTGGTGACTCAGAAATGCTAATAGAAATGATTCATGCAATGGTGGCTCCTGAGCAGAGCTTTTATTCATCTACTGTCAAAACAGGATTGTTTCACCTGCCAAAGGACATTAAACATTCAGTAGCCACTAAGAACCAGTGGCAGATGAAATCTGGTAAATTCTGTATATAAGGACTTGTGGAAAATTCCTATAGACCCAAGGAGGACCCATGTTAACACAACCCTACTGAAACTCTAACATGTGATCACCTACAAAGCAGGGATCAAGTTCTACAGCATTTGGTCTGTTCTTCTGAGATGACAAACATCCTAAACAAATACTGGCCTTTTAAATAAGTCCTTAGTTCAGTTACTGCTGTAATTCGTTCTTAACAGGAGAAGCCAGTTTAAGAGGAGTCAAGGCAATAAGGCAAAGTCTTGGACAACTGAAAAAAAATATGGAAAAAATTACCTGTGGCTTTTCTATGATATTTCTTTATGGTTTTGTTTATTCCTTTTGATATAGTTTGACCTGACAAAGTTACTCTGTCTCTGGGACTTTCAAGATGAGCATTTGCACTATGAGTAGATTCACTGACAAAAAAAGTGCACGTAAAACTGGATTTCTTGTAAGTAACAAGTTTTGTACAAGTAACAAATGATATTTTCACACCAGATCTTGGTAGGCCAATAACATCTTGGAAAGTATTTTGGATGTGTATTTTGTGTTTTCCAAATTTTGGGCCAGTTAAAGCTAGCAAATTTAATATTTTTCTTCCTAATACAAGGTTAAATCTTCAGACTGTTCTTTTATTCCTTAGACATTCACACAGATAATTAAAATGATAGGACCAGTAAATGCAGCTTTTTTCCATTACAATAAATATAATTCTCCAGTCATTCCTTTGAAGTCAGTTGAGTTTAATTCACTAAGGTTAACAAAGGAAGAGCTTGGCTCTTTATTACCATAACAGTTAAGATTCCAATTCTGTCCTCTTCTCCCTAAAGATGGTGGCATCATGCTGCTACCGGTGGTTGATTTTCGTATTCTCTTACAGGATGACTGCTTGTGTGAGTTGTTGTCATTCAGAATGAACCATATGACCAAGGTGGCCCTTCACACACTACAGCATGAGAAAGTACTGCCAGTAAAAAGAAATCACACACTACTTCCCTGTGACCACCACACTTCTGAGTGAAGCGGGAATGATTTGTGAGAGCTTTGCCAGGGCTTTGTGTCACAAAGGGAGCAACGTCTGTGGCCTGACTTCCTGTGCATAGCATGCTGATGTGGGACGGCTGTGCTTTCAGACCTGAAGGGGAATTGAGAGAGGGTAGAAGTGATGCAGCTGTAGGAGGGTTTAGGCTTTTGATGGTCTAGATGTGAGTCAGTGAAAAAAATCAGAAATATCTAACATGAGTATGACACAATTTCTGATATGAATCTTTTGCTTTTAATGCTATATGTCTGCCATGGATTGTCACTGCTACTCTCTTTCATTCCCAAATCCAAACTCTTTTCACATGAAGGTGGTTTGGAAGTAGCTTTGTGACTATGTTTAGACAGTCCACTGTGCTTTGGGAGATCAAGAGGGCTAAGAAAAATAAACTCTTTTTTTTGAAGCAAAATGATGAGATCAGAGTTTCCTGGACTGTTTTACAATAGATTTACAAAATAAGTCACAGTGGCTGTGACCTCATTGGTGTGGATCATTTGTGGAGACTGGGGAGGAGTGGTGGGAGTCATGGACTGGGGTTGTGTCACTGGGGAGCTCCCACAGGGTGTAGTCAGGCAGGGAGATGTACCTGTGATAGGAGTCCTTCCATCTGGGGCAGTGACACCTGAAGCAAAGAGGGGAGGGTGGCAAGAGGGCTCAGAGCACAAGCCATGAGTGTGGAAATGGCCACGGAGCAGGCAAGGATCACACAGGAAGGAGCTGGGGTAAGTATACTGAGAGAAGAGTAGAACTGAAGCAGGACCCAAAGCAGGACCAAAACAGGGCCAGAGAAGGGAAGCAGCCTGGCAGAGATGTGAAGAGGAGTCTTGGAGAACTGCCAGAGCCTTCAAGGGACCTTGCAGGGTGGAGGGGACTGTCCCAGCCAGGGTTATTCTGGGCTCTGACAAAGTTAGATATTGTTGCCATTGGAACCCTCTGCTGCTGCTAGATCTTGTTAATCACAATAAGCATTTTTTTAGAAATATTTCCTGTCCTTTGCCAACATTGTAAATCTTCTCTGCCTGGTAAAGGGAATGCTCTGGCATCTCACTTCAGTATTCCTAGAAGAGCGTATGTAAGCATGTGGACAGGATTTTCTTCTTTGATAGAGTTCTACCACAGACAGCAGTGAGATCTCCCTTCTTTACATCTCAGCAAGTCATGGAGTTGTCTCTAGTCATCCCCGCTGGTCCAGTCTCGATTGGAATCAGCTCTGAGTTCAGATTCAGGGTTTCCAAGGGCTTATGTTTTTGTCTAGACATGTCTGACCTTCCCCTGGTACGGTGATTTTTCCAGTTATAATCACACAGACATGGCTCTACGTGACTGACTGCTGCTGACTTCATCTCTCACTCAGTGCTTATGAGTATAAAAACACGAGATCATCCTGTGTAGACACCATTCCCATGCATTGGGTGGGTACAGCAATTTCTTTTCTTAATGAAACCTGTTGACTTCTCACTATCTGATATCATAAAATACATTGATGATGTTTGCTAAATTGGCCCCAGCACTTCCTCCAGGTACAACCACACTCTTCCTTTCTCAGCTACAGCAGAAACACCAGAGAAGTCATTTCTAGAGTGAGTTAGCACAAGGAGACCCCCCACAGGTGGTGATAGAAGCATTCCCACGGCCATGTTGATGTGGCCATGAGGTACAGGAATCAGTGCAGAGCCTTCAGGTCTGTCACAAGCTCTGTGATGACAAGAGTGCTCTCAGGCATATATGTCACCTATCAGTCAGTCCCTAAGCTGTCTTTACATGCACATCTAATATTTTGCAGCTGCAAACTTCTGCTACTCTCTTTGTGGGGCTTTTGATAGTGGCAAGTGTGCATGCATCACTGGGGGGGGGCGGGGGCAGAAACAAAAGGCTCTAGGAAGCATGAACTGTAATTTGCTCCCATTAGAAAGTCTGTTTGTACAGATCCCTTGTCAAAAATACCTGATCAGAGCAAAGCAGGGAGAGAAAGGTCAGTTCTCTTCTCTCTGAAAGCAGAGATGGAGACCTCAGAAAAGGTATATTCACCGTGTAATAAGGAGCTAAGTTATAGAATCATAGAATAGTTTGGGCCAGAAGGGACCTCTAAAGGTCATCTAGTCTGACCCCCCTGCAGTGAACAGGGACATCCTCAAATAGATCAGGTTGCTCAGAGCCTTGTTGAGCTTCCCCTTGAATATCGCCAGGGATGGGGCCTCAACTACCTCCCTGGGCAACCTGTGTTCCAGTGTTTCGCCACCCACATGGTAAAGAACTTGTTTCTAACATCCAATCTAAATCTATTCCTCTCTAGTTTAAAACCATTGCCCCTCATCCTGTCACTACAGGCCCTTGTAAACAGTCCCTTTCCTGCCTTTCTGTAGGCCCCCTTCAGGTACTGGAAGGTGGCTGTTAGGTCTCGCCAGAGCCTTCTCTTCTGCAGGCTGAACAATCCCAGCTCCCTCAGGTTGTCTTTGTAGAAGAGGTGCTCCAGCCCTCTGATCATTTTCGTGGCCCTCCTCTGGACCTGCTCCATCAGCTCCATGTCCCTCCTATACTGAAGGCTCCAGAGCTGGATGCAGTACTCCAGGTGAGGTCTGACCAGAGCAGAGTAGAGCAGCAGAATCACCTCTCTCAATCTGCTGGCCACAATTCTCTTGATGCAGCCCAGGATGTGATTGGCCTTCTGGGCTGCAAGTGCAAACTGTCTGCTCATGTCCAGCTTCTCATCCACCAGCAACCCCAAGTCCTCTTCTGCAGGGCTGCTTTCTATCACCTCATCCCCCAGCCTGTACAATTGTTCCATCTTAGGTGTAAGACCCTACCCCTGGTCTTGTTGAACCTCATGAGGTTCACCTGGGCCCACCTCTCCAGCTTGTCCAGGTCCCTCTGGATGACATCCCATCCCTCTGGCATATTGACAGCACCACTAAGCTTGGTATCATCTGCAAACTTGCTGATGGTGCACTCAGGTTTGCTTTTTATATTTCCTGTAAGCCAGGGAGGTGGAGGTGTAACTCCACAGCAGAATGATTTTCAGCTTGTTACCAATGGGCTTATTTCTCTATAATTAATTTACTTTCATAATCATATCAGAACTGTATCATAGATTTTCCTTTCCCAGGGGCCTGTCAGGCCAAGGTTGAAAATCAGTTATCATATTGTGGAGAGGTCTTTTTGAAGCTGATGAAGGCATTACTGGATAATTCTGCTCTTCTTGGTTCCCATGTTAATCAGGAGTGATTATTCTGAATTGAAGTTCTGATTTTCTGAGTATTTATACCAGTGTGGTAGAGGAGTCCCCTCTCATACAAAGAATTTCTTTGACATACTACCTGGTATCTGGGTTTGTCATGTCTTGAGCTGGGATCCCAGACGATATACAAGAGGATCCTTCTAGGCAGAGACAGGAATGAGATTGTTACCTTTGCAGTCTTCCTGCTAATAAGTCCTTCCTTGCATAGGGAAAGCACCGTGTAACTGTTGGCTAATCTGTCATTCATGCATTTCAAGGAGCTGAACAGCAGTGGAGAGAGCTGCCAGACAGCTTCCACTAAGAGACTGTGTTTTCCAAAGCATTTAGCCACAGCAGGAATTGAGAGAGCTGCACAGCAGTCAGGGAAGAATTAAAGAAAAGGGCTGTTTTTCAGGCAATAGACTGTAAGCTGTGTGAGTGAAACAAACATGTCCGATTTGCTCTCAAAAATTTGTTGGTGTATTCAGATGAAAACTAGCATATAAAACAAGAATTCACTTCCTCCTGGAGAGTTATGATTCTGCCCCTCCACTATATCAGCCCTGTCATTAGGTGAATTAAACACATTCTATATTGTATAGCAGAACACAGCTGGAAATGTGTGCTGGAGTGTAAGAAGAGCCAGCAGCCAGGCCTGGGTCAAACCAATGCTCCATGTTACGCCAAAGCCTGTCCAGTAGTGGCTGGGAGTGTGTGAGCATGTGAACATGTATGGCACACACTCCTGGCTGCTTGCCACATACTTTGTACTGACAATCAAAAAGTCAAAAAGGTGGAGTTTGGAGGAGATGTTTAAAAAGTTTGATGTTGGACCCTTTCAGCTGATGTCTGGATTAACAGAGTTCATTAA
Source organism: Megaceryle maxima (assembly GCA_024605025.1). Lineage (NCBI taxonomy): Eukaryota > Metazoa > Chordata > Aves > Coraciiformes > Cerylidae > Megaceryle > Megaceryle maxima. The sequence continues at coordinate 2,593 of JANHGN010025721.1, read as the reverse complement.
GAAATATTTAACTAACCCATTTGAACTGATTAATCAAATATCCTTCTTGCCAAGTCCTTGTGAAATATCAGGTAGGCTGTGCAATGTGTCTGGTTAGTTCTTATTTCTATTTTGTTTTGCATCCAGCAGCTGTATCATCTGAACTACTGAATAGTAAGTAGCAGGATGTATTGTACTGTGCCACATGTGGATAACAGTGCATCTTTTAGTACTACTGGGAGATTCCCTTCAGTTAGTAAGTCAATTTGAAATTCACATAGAAAGAAGGCAGGGCTACATACACAGATTATGTTTTTTAATTGACAATTTTTCATTTAAACATCACCCATTTCACACCTCTTAAGTGGGGAAAATAAATCATAGTTCATTTCTCCTCTTCCACTATTCCAAATGAGCTTAAACTAAAGGATACAGGACTTCTTTCATGTTTATGAGAAAGAATACATTAGGCACTATAATTTCCAGAGGATGTGGTATGTGCAGAAGAAGATAATGACTGGGAGGAGGGGATGAGTCACCTTTCACACTTTATAGAGGCAGGAATGAGAGGTGCAGCAAAAGAGTATGTAGGCCCCCTTCACCCAGGGGTCCCACACATGAAACCTGTAGTGGGGGAGGACTGGAAGAGCTTGTTACATGCTTTGGCCATGGGATGGGGTGAGAGAATCAAGACCTGAATCTGGATGGCTGAAACAGAAATGAATGTTCTCTGTGGGCTCCAAACCAATCACCATCAAATATTAAATGAAATTCAAATACAGTGATTAGCTTAGAAAAAAATCTCACTTTAGCATGAAGTATACACATATTTTGCTTTAATCAAGTGAACTCTGGCTTTGGTTCATTGACAAGTTAATCTTTTATGTTACCTTCCAAGCCACTGCTGTTTGTGACCTGACAGGAAAGCACTGTCTGTTCATCTGCTATCCAGGTTCTGCTTGTGAGTTCACACAAGTTCATGTTCCTCATGGAATGCGGGTCATGAATGCTGTGTCAGTTCACCATTCTCTGACACAGCATTTCATGGCTGATTTCCACTATCATGAGTAGAAAAGATGTTGCAGAGACTCCCCCTTGACCCTGCAAATTCTCCTTTTCCCTATGTCACCAGATGGCTGGTAGAGACCCTCACACAGGGTATCACTTGAGGTGTTTGGCCAAGGCAAAAACTGGTCCTCCCTATCTCGGCTGTATCTGTCCTTGTACCCACAACCCTGCTGCATACTCACTATTTTGGCACTGACTTCTACAGAGAAAGGTCCCTCCCAGGCAGTGGTTCCTCCCACTACCCTGTCCTGGGCTCTCTGCACATCTCTCTCACTTGAAGTATGTTAAACACACTTCCCTTATTTTCTTCCATTTTCTGACACAGATCTTCTTTCTCAAGTTATTATTTTATACATTTCATCAGTTACTATTTAGAATAGGGCGATATGATTTACACTTTTACTGCATTTGTTGTATTTTGGCATGGTTAGAAAAGCCCAACTGACAAGATCCTAATACCTGTAAACTTGCTACTGGTTTCTGGATTTTTCTCCATTCAAAAATTGCCCTCCCAAATAGTAGGAAAACATGTAAATGCCTCTGTGTGAACTGGTTGAGAAGACTAGGATGATGAGAAGAATAGCCAACAGTGTGTTCTCCTGCAGACATCTGTGTCTTATCATGCTAGGGGGTTCTTGTATGATATTGATGAGATTCCTACATCTTGACTTTCTAGACAATCAACAGGAAGGTGGTGTCAATACAGTGAAGAGTCCTCCTCTACCACCATCATCCTGCTAGAATGGTCCAGCACTGGCTGCACCACTGTGATGGGCTGTTCTGTTTCTTTGATTTCCTCCTTTAACTTCCCAAAGCATTCCGCTGCCTCGGTGCTTCTGTCTCTGGACTGAAAGGCATAGTGAAGGCATACATTGTATAACCTGCCATCAGCATCAGTTACTGTTTTCTTCAGTAAATGCATATTTAAAATGCCTGATTTATTTGCTTTCCTTATCACTGTAGTTACTTGATATCATGAAGTGGAGGACTGGAGGAAAGCCAATGTCACTCCAGTCTTCAAAAAGGGCAAGAAGGAAGACCCTGGAAATTACAGACCAGTCAGCATCACCTCCATCAGTGGAAAAGTGATGGAGCAGCTCATTCTGGAGGTCATATGTCAGCACATGGAAGAATAGAAGGTTATCAAGAGTAGCTAGTATGGATTTACTGAAGGGAAGTCATGTTTGACTAATCTAATAGCCTTCTATGATGGTGTGACTGAATAGGTAGATGCAGGAAGAGCAGTGGATGTTGTCTACCTTGACTTTAGTAAGGCTTTTCACACTGTCTCTCATAACATCCTTTTGGGCTCAGGAAGTGTGAGTTACAAGGGGGGAACAATGACATGGGCTGAGAACTGGCTAAGCAATAGAGTCAGCTGGTGACCTGTATCTAGTGGTGTTCCCCAGAGGTCAGTTCTGGGTCCAGTCTTATTCAACATCTCCATCAATGACCTGGATGAAGAGATAGAGATCAGCAAGTTTGCTGATGATATATAACTGGGAGGAGTGGCTGATAGACCAGAAGGCTGTGCTGCCATTCAACA
>JANHGN010025720.1:73241-90475 GCA_024605025.1 Megaceryle maxima | reverse complement strand
GTGTGTTTTTGTCTGTGCTGGAAATTATCATGACTACTGAGTGACATCTAGTGGATGTGATGCTGAATACAACATCTTAAAAAAACCTTTTGAAAGAAGTTAAAGTTGTAGTCTTGGCAAAGTGACCATGTAATTAAAATATTACTTATTGTAAAACGTATAGATTTACATAGTCATGGGGATAGAATCCAACTACTCAAGAAAACTGAAACTTTAGCAAATGTAAATGTGATTATCTTTTTTTTTAGATCCCTCTATTACTCATGTAAAAAACCCAAAACCATACTACTTACTGTACATTTTGGATCATCTACTGTACCTATCACCTATTGTGTATATAATCTACATTTTAATCTACATGCATAGACACTTTACCAGCCCACTCACAAAATCACAGTCAGTCACATAGTATCGCTTATATGGTGAAGATGGTCCTCTGATGTAGTTTGGATGGATATTTTTTCCTGTTTTATTTCCAATTCATTTTTCAGAGTTCAGTATGAACTCATCCTTAAGGCTTATTGGCTGCAATAAGTTCGGGGCTAACATTCCAGGTGCTTTTACAGTGAGCTGATGATAGAAAAATTGTAGTTTTTCAGAACAGATTGTTGGAAAAGAATACCTCAAATGCTTGTCTGCCTTAATTCTCTTTTTTTGGAAAATATATTTCTGGGAAAATCACATTTCAGAAATAGAGATACAAATACTTCCTTTTTTAAAGCTGAAGGAAAAAAAAGTCAACAGAAAGTTTTTCTATTCCAAGGGTGTGATTTGTTAGGTGCCTTACAGTTTGCTTAACTTTAGTGATCATTAAGCATGTAATTGTGAACTCTGGATTTTTCACTTACTAATTTTATTTTACCCAAGTTTATAAATGTCAATTCAATTTTTTGCATGTTTATTATATACAACCTGAAGAACTCTCTGGATATGACAAAACACTGGTATTCCATTCATAAACTAAGCTGAAAAGACACTAGCATGGGATTTAAGGAAGAAGTGGTAGAGAGTAATATGTTTGATTACTCTTGGATTATTATAGGGAAATATAAATTATATGTAGTCAGAATTTTGAGATAAATACATTCACCTATGATATCTATTCTACAAGTAAGACAAAATCTGTATTAGATATGGTCAGTAAAGAATATACTAAATGTAGAGAATAGAGTGCAGTGAGGTCAGTGATTTTTTTTTTTTTGAGAGAGAGAGGGTTTTTTAATAATAAATAGGATTTTAGACATGTATGTTGCTTTGGCATATCTGTCATTTTGAGGATTGGCATACTGTATACATGTGCTGTATCTCCCCCATTCCCTAAGTCCAGTAAGACAGTAGTTGCACAGACCACAGACATTCCATGATATGTCCCTACTGGAGGTACCACTTCATGTCCTCCACCCTCCCATATTTATCTGCAATCTTGTGGTGTCTCGGTGCAATCAGAAGGGGAAGCTGGAGCTGCAGCAGTTACTATTCCTCTTAAAACCAGAGCCAGAATGGCTCAGTCTTGTGGCAGGTGGTTTGCAAAGCTGCAGCCATCTGGTAGCAAAATTTCAAATAACTGTTCACAAGCCACTGCACATTCCTACCAATGAGCATGTCAGAGTGCAGCAGTGCTTCATCCATAATGGTCTATTAAGACTGGGCTATCAATACCAGGTACTTGTAAGAGGTGGAAGAGTGGAATGCAGGCTTCAAGGAAGGATTTAGAGGTTATTCAGATTTCACCTTTCTTCCTCTCCCTCCTCCTCCGCTGCCCTCCTCAGCTGGAATGCAGTGACAGTTTATCTTTAAAATGATTTGATTTATTTGTATCTTTCCATAAAACCCACGCTGTATTTGCATGCAGGTATACAGCTTCATAATAACTGCTTGTCTTCCTATGACATCTTGTACATAGGCTGGGGCAAAGCCTATTTAGAAGAAATTACATTTTTAAGATACAAGACTGCTTTCTCTTGTATATTATGTTTAGGTTCACTAAATAAATTAACTGGATAGTCTAATCTCTATAAAAATAATGTATTTGTGATAAGCTAATTTCATCAATTCCAAATGTACTTCTGTAACAGAGGATCAAAGTTAAAATATAAAAATAAATCCTGATTCAGTGGATCTTGATTGTAAGTCAAATTTTCCTTACACAAACATTTTCAGTTTCAAGCTATAAGGACACAGATTGAGCTGCTTCCTCATTGGGACATAAATTAGTGACATACTCTATTTTATTCCAAATCATATTGCAGTGCTGCCAACTTTGAAAATTTTGTCTTCTGTTTTGTGATGCCTTGTTTTTGTGTTCAACCCACTTGTTAAGGTTTCATTTTTTCGGGCCTTTTTTTTTTTTTTTTTTTTCTTTTTTTTCTTTTCCTATTAATGAGGATCATTATAACTATTGTAAAGGAAAGCTCGGAAAAATGTGTGAGCCTCCTGATACTCATAAATGAGAAAGCAAGCAAGCAGCACCCAAACTTCTGATTCAGCCTGAGGAGAGTTGGGGAGGCAGCATGTGTGACTCAGGAGCTGCTTTGCCTGACACAACTGAAAAATAGCCGAGACTCTTGCGGGCGCCACCCCCACCCCAGAAAGGCAGGCTGAACATTTTGTGCTATCGCATTACTGGTGCTGGACAGCAGAGGGCTTTGCGGGAGCCGATTCAAGAAGAGACGAGTTCCCATCCAGTGTCTGTTGTTGCTGTAGCTGAAATACTCCTGCGGCTTTTTAGTGAAATAAACTTGGGAGAATTAGTATATACCCTTTTGCCTCAGCTATGCAATACGTCCCTTGTAGATTACTGATCATTACATGCAGGGTTTTTTTTTCCCCCTTTCTCTCACTTTTATCCCAGCCCTCAACTCTGATCTGAAAACTGGCACACATCTGGAGACATTTCTGCAGATGTGCTTGGAGTTTGCTGAGCCTTTCAGGGAAGGTAGGAAGCAATACTTTGCTTTGCAGAGCTGGGGCCAGGTATGACCTACAGGACTGTCAGCTCATGTTCTTCAAATCAGTGCTGCTCCCAATCTCAAATCACTGATCAACTGCAAGCCAAGCTATTGCTCACAAATGGGGTGGCCTCCACATGAACAGTAGGACCTTAATGGGGAGTAATAAAATGGCTAATAAAAGCACTGTTGCTGCAAGCCAGGGCAGCTGGATACAATACCAACAGCTTCTTTTAAGCCTTACAACCCAAGTACATGAAACTTGATATAAGCTACAAAGTGCGGCTAAAAGGAGATGCATACTGGCTTAGGGCTTGGAGTGTGGCTTGTGGACTGGAGCTGATTCACACCTGGAGAACAGAGAATGTACAGCACTGTTTAGACCTACTATTAGTCTGAAGACATCTCTTTGTGTCTGTTGTCAAATGTATGCTACCCAATTAACTGTGTTCAGTTTCTGGGAACATCCCAGGAAAAAAGATGGAGCTCCAAACCTAAATGAGATTTGCCAGAGGGTTGGGATTTTTTGCTGTTGCTGCTATTTTAATTGCCAGTCTGGATACCTGTTCCTTTAAGAGGTAAAGTAATTCGTCAGAAAATAAACTCACTTGCATTCCAGCTTGTCCTCAGATATCAGAGGGGCTGGGGGCAGCTAGGCTTAGATTCTGAGTGATGACCAGTTTGGCACTATGAGTCTGATAACACAGATACACTCAAGTAGTGCACTGCACCTCCTGTCTCATTGAGCTTATAGCCAGGTATGTGAAGGATGAAGTTTATTTAGCGCTATAAGTCTGGTAACACAAATGCACTCAGTAGTGCCCTGCACCTTGTCTAGTTGTTCTCTCACATACGGTGCCCCATGAGAGATGTATGAGACTAGCTACGTGAACAGTGCAGTTTATTGAAGCAACAGGATTGCAGGTTTTTATGGATTGCCAGTGATGAATATACTATCTGCAAAGGCACGTGCAAATATCAAGACACTAAGTCATATAGCTCAGTTACAAAATGTGTTAAGTTAAAAAGGTAGCTCTGTAGTGATCTCTAAGTTTTCCTAGGGAGGTACCAGAAAATCCAGGTCTTACTCAAAGGTTTCCCTATGGGGGAGAGGCTCAGCTCATTGACTGATCCCAGGAGTCAGAGATAGTCCGTGATGGTATCTTCCCTAACATTTCCCCTTTCTTAAGCCATTTTTAGATTACTTTTTTGTCTTCAGGGTAGAGCTTGAGTGACTTTAGTCATAAATACCTTTATTATCTCTTGCTTCACTTGTAAAGGTGTAGATAAGGAAAATTCAGGGTGCAAGCTCAGTGAGGGGTGCTCGCACTCTGAAGACAGGTAGCCTTTGGGATGGAGGTGTGTTTTGACATTATAATGAGTAAGGTTTTCACAAAGGACAGCACTTCGTCAGAAAATGACAGACTGTTGGCCCAGGGTGGCAAATATGGAGCTTATCACTTCCATAGTACCATGAAGTTCTCATCTTCTGCCGTGATTCACAGAGCCTGACCATGGAGTCTTCACTCTGCTTCACCCTCTGTACTATTCTGCAGGCAATATTGTTCAGGGAACCACTGTGGAATGGAATCCTTGCATATTAGTTGGACTCCACCCTGGGAGCTTCTTCATTATACCTTTCATATATATATGTCACCTCCAGTCATTATACCATGACAGAACTGTATTTTTTAAAAACAATTTGTTTATCAAATTGGACTCACCACAATCTCCAGGAACCACTCCCAAGGTTGTGCACTGTTCCTCCTGGCACAGGCAAATAGAGGTAAGCTATTTTCCTCAGAAAGGAGAGGCAAAAAAAAGCCCTGCTTCATAGCAATTTTATAGAAAGGGATTTTTTTTTTTCATCAATTTTCTAAATATGAGGCTGTTAACTCTGCAGATACTTGAAGTTTAAAAGGTTTGAGCATTTTTATTTATTTATTTATTTATTTTAGAGATCAATATCTCATCTACTTCAAATACTGTTAGACTTATATTTGCCAAAAAAGTTTCCACTTCAAATCTATTTTTTTCTCTGCACATGCATAAAGAATTTCTACTTTCATCTATTTTGCTATTGATGATTCAGAGTAAAAATTTTTAAAATGGATTCTTTTTTTTTTACTGTTACTGTCTGCAATACCTGTGGTTTTAAGTGTTGTCTCAGTATACTTGAAACATTAGTTGGATACTTGTTCACAGAATGTAAATTCATGTAGGTAAAAGCCAATGTCACAAGTACCTGTTTTCTGAATTGGAATAACTGACATCGTTCTTTTCTTCTTAAACACAGTTTTGGAAACAAAAACAGGTGAATAACAAAATAATTTCCCTAATCTATGAGGGGGATTGGGGGGGGGATTTGTTTGTTCATTGTTTTGGGTTGATTTTCTTATCAGGAAGCTTTGATCATGCAATATTAACCCCGGAAGAAGAATTTCTGTAGCTGTGTCAGATCATTAAAGCTAGACAGTGATCAAGGTTGGTCATTTATTTCTGATTTCAGCAAACCTACATTGTTGCTGAAAATGTCTTGCTGAAAGCAAATTTGCTAGACCATGGGAACACCATGGCATTGTTTTGCAATGCATTGCTATGCTTTGCTTTGCAGATATCCAGCCACACACAGAAGAGCCCTATTGAGAAAAATGTTTCACACCAAAAATGCAACAGGGGTAGATGATGCAGTGCTGAGATTGTGTTGCAGTGACACTTTCTTTATTAGCAACATCTTGACCCACACCCGTGATTCCAATAAATCACCTGGAGGAAGTGATCACTCTTTAAAAATAGAAAAGGTGACTGATCCACTGTTTCGGGGGTCACGGAAGGTCAAACCCCTCCTCCCTTTCATCCTCAGTGACTGGGGGAAGTCTGCTTTTGTACAGGATGGAGACTTCTTGCCAAAGTTTGGTACCAAAAGTCAAATGAAAGCCATGCTGTTCACGAGCACAAGGGAACTGTGGGGCTTGACAGAGCTCTGAGCAATCTGCTCTAGTTAAGATGTCCCTGCTCTCAGCAGGGGTGTTGGACTAGATGACTTCTAGAGGTACCTTCCAACCCAGACATTTCTATTTTTCTATGTAATATAAAAAAGCATAAATATAATTCTCCTTGTGAACGTCAGAAATATTTTTTCTTATTAGTAAAAGGTATCTTCTAGACATACATTTATAGTTTATGTACATTCCACCTTTCAGTGTTTGCCAGAGTGAAATCTTCTCCTTTTAACTATGTTTTACAATGATAGAAGCATAGAATGTTTTTTAGGTTGGAAGAGACCTTAAAGATTATATAGGTTCTACACCCCAGCCATGGGCAAGGATATCTTCCACTAGACCAGGTTGCTAAAAGGCCCATCCAGCTTGACCGTGAACACTTCCGGGGATGGGACTTCCTTCTCTGGGTAACCTGTTCCAGTGCTACACCACACTCACAGTGAAAAAATATAATGATAATTTTTATTTAGTGAAGGTGTGAGTGAAACAAGATAGGCTTATAAGACATGAAAATGAGACAGAAGTTAGTAATGCCTATTTTATTTTATTAAAAAAACCCAAAAAACAGCAGTAGACTTCTTTCTTTCATTTCATTGTACTTCATTAGGTCATCATTCAAATACTCAAAAAAAAAAAAAAAAAAGGTTGGACTTTTTGTTAGTTCATTGTAATGAACCTTAGTCTTGCAGGGTTATACTAGAACTATAATTCAGCAGGCTCGACCTCAGCTTCCACAATTCCTAACATAAGCAGTTTCAAAGTCTTAAAAAATGTATGCCATAAAGAAAAGAAGAATAAGAGGTTATCCAGCTGAGCTGTACACAAGTGTCACAGTCCTGGGAAGCAGTCTTGTACACATGAATTATCCCAGTAACTTCACTGGGATTTACTCATGTGGGCAGAGCCACTCACAGACAAAGAGCATTTGCACTTCTGGAGCCAAAGTTACTTCTTCCCTGTGGAGCGAAATAGAAAAAGGTTGGTAACCTTAGCTGTGGCTGTGCAGTGTACCAAAAGCAAAATGTGTTATTTGCAGACTGATCAATGATAATAAATCATAACAATAAAATCAATTGTTTCTTTGAATTAGGATTAAGAACAGCTAGAATTACTTGCAAAAATGCCACAATCAATCAAGAAATGCCAACAACATAAGCAGATGAACAAATATCATCAAGTACTATAATGTCCTTCACGTTTTCTGATGGGCAGCAAGGAAAAAATAAAGAAACAACATAGCAACTAGTTTCTCCTGTGTCAAGTCTCTCCAATATTTAATTTGGTTCATAAATTAAATTAGACATGTTATTCTTCACTAATTGCTGTTAAAATCGAATACTGTTTACTGCTTGTATCAATATATTACCCAATTCTATTTCTGGCTTCACCATTGCTCATCAATTTGCCTTTGGCATACCCTGTGGGATTTTTACACAAAAGCTATTTAAAACATGTACCTTTCCCTGTAAAGTGCAACGATGAAACCAGTAATTTGAAGGCATAACTTGCAAGAACTGCTTTTAAGAATAGTGTCCTGAAAATTTACAAGCTGTCAAGGTCAAATTACAAAGCTACAATCAATGAATATGAGTCTAGACTAGATATTAATTTGTGGAAGGAGCATACTTGTACATCTAAATCCTATCAATGTATAGTGTATTGTATGCACTACAGCTCTCTGTGACTCTGCTTTGTCTGGATGGCAGTTGGTTCCCACTGTGATCTCCAGAAGTCTCTGTAAGAATTTATTGCAACAGTACAAGATGATCATGTGAAAAATCCGTGGGCAAACCTTGGGCTGTTGTCATAGCTTCTTCCTCCATATGTTGACAATTTACAGGATTGTTGAGGAAAAACTTATTATTTATTTATAATCAAGACTTAAAAAACTAAGCATTTTGCTTGCTTGCAGTCACCTTTCTTGCTTTTCTTTCCCTTTTATTTCCTCTTTCTTTTCTCTCTTTTTTTCCCTTTAATCTTTTCCCCTTTTCTCTTTTTTTCTTTGCCAGTTTTTTCCCTTTCCCTTTCTTTTTTTCCCCTTTCCATTAAAATTTCCTTTTTTTTTTTTTTTTTTTTTTTTTTTACCACAGCAAAGGACAAATCAAGTTTTGGAGAGAGGTTATGGGTCTTTGGCTCTCATAGCGACGACAATCACCATGGAGGCTCACAAGGAATGTTTATTGTAAGAACTCGCACTGTAATTGATGGTGGTTGTTGAGCTATTGGCAAAGACAATCTTTATCTTCAGCATACATTATTCAGTGAAGTTTAACTTGTTTAAACAATGTTAAGCAAATGGCTTTATCTGAGGTTAGAAGAAGTGGACAAGGCATATTAAAAGGTAAGGGAGTCCATCTTAGCAAACACACACCTAACCACAAATGCCTTCTTAGTCCAGGCAAAACACAGAGATTTACATAAACGACTTTCTGTTTTATTTTATTCTGCCCTGTTCAGGTTTTTTAACTTCTTCATCAGCATTGTTTCTAGAGTGCAATAAGTCACTGCACATCTACTGCTGTGATTTTTTTCTCTCATTTCCTCAGGAAAAAAAAAACAGACAACAAACCACAGTATTTGTTCAAGTACTATTTTGGAAAGGACTTGGGTTTAATTTGCATTTATTTTATAAAGTTTATGTGATTGTGTATTTATGTGAGAGAAGGCAAGGTCAAAGAAAATTGTGGCTTGTGTAAGTAGCACTAGATGGTGCTGTGAGGAAAAATATCTAAGCTAGCTCTCAGCAGTCTAACTTGGGTGCTGAAATTTCAATAAACATATTCATTAGCTGTATAAAGTAGATATACATTGCTGTTTAGGATTGCACTACATTACTTCCTTGAGGATTGAAAGTGTTGAGAACCATCATCTGACCAGTACCCAGGAGAGGTCAGGTCCCCCCAGCCAATGACAGAAAAATGTAGATGTCATGTATGACCTTTACCTCACACAGATGCTGCTGAGGCATGCACTCAGGTGAGAACCAAAATGTAGGACAGGATTTTAAAATCTATGGAAAACCACTGCAGAGAGGGGAATAAAGGTCTCCCAGGTCTGTTGCAGCCAACGAGATGCAAAGCACTGCTCTGAAATAGGTGTCAAGATTTTCCTCTCCTGTTATAGATAATATAAAAGTAGTAACTACAATTGCTGCTGAGAGAGCTTCACATCAGGAGGAAAAGTGCTCCTCCATCCATTATTTTTCCTCTTTCTTGACAGACGTGATCATCTGCTCAGATGCGATGAAGAATTTATCCAGCCTCCGGGCTTTGTCTCCTTTTGGGATTTTTCCTTTGTTCCAGATCTCAGCATGGAGCATAAGCAGAGGAGAAGGTATGAAAATGTAACTGCAGGTTGTACTGCTGTATATGCTGATCTGCCTCTGCAGGCAGCAGTGCTGAGTGCACACCTTCAAGACTGGAGCAGTGTGGTGAAGTGCTGTAACTTACAGCTTCAAGCTGTCTATCTTGAAAATGTCCAGTGCTCACAATGAGATGTCCATACACTCCATTCAGCCACTCGCAGCTCTGCAACTAGTTGAGTGCTGAACTGACACCTATCAAACAGCTTTCCCCCAGGAAAACTGGTGCATTAGCTTATCACCTGAGAGGCAAGGCCAGCCCCAGAAGATATCTGTGCTCAGCTCCTCTGTAACTGTGTTAGACATTGTTATCTCCCTCATCACCATCAATTCATTCAGAGCAAGCTCCTTCTACACCTCTCTCTAGCTTCTTGTGTCTACTGCTTGACTCTGGGTCTATGAAAAATGGATTCATGTCATTTATTTTATATTGGTGTTATTCCTAAACTTCAAGAGACATAATTTATTTTGTCATCTTTATGGTGTTCCCACTTATTCTTAAAACACTTCCAAATACAGAAGATACACAGAAAGGCACTTAAATTTCCAGTGAGTGGGATTTTAAAGTTAAAATTATAGTATTTTAATACTTCACTTGCAATGATCTCTTTGTAAAGTTTTCATAATGTCAGAGAAGCTTATAGAGTAAATTAGTTTGACTTCACTCAGAGTGCTAACATTTATAAATCTACAGTGCTGCCTTTCTGAATATATTTGCTGCTGCAGAGCAAAAGAGGGGATCAAAGGGTTCTAACACTTATTTCTGCTATCATTTCTCATCTTCAGCACAGTATGAGTTTTGTATACATAGCATTTTCCTGCTCCAGAGATGTCAGAAATTGTCTGGAACCTGTTTACAGGACATTAGAATAGGATATGGACAAACGTGCAAAACAGTAGGTACTGTATATATTAAATATTAATGGCCCACATAAGTCACGAATCCAGATTCACTTGCAGATTTATTGTATGCTGTATTTTGCAGTGTAGGCGTGGGAATAAAACTAGAATCTGTCTTTGGAGTACATTTCTCCCCCACATATTATTTTAGCCTTGACAGTAATAAAAGGAGAGAAATAAATAGTGTAATATTAGTGATCAAAAGCATCAAAACACATGAGGAAACCGTCTAATTGTAAATGTTCACCAAAGTAACAGCAACAGTAATTTCTGGTTCTACATGGCTTGATGCCTTAAGATATTATCCCAGAGCTTGGGAGGAGCTTTGAGTTCTTATCATATCACACATGAAATGCCAAACCGCCCAACCTGTCCTTTTTCCCCTCAGCAAGAAAAGAATCTATTTTTTAACTTGTCAGCAGCATTGCCCACTCTAAGTACTGCTGTTTGAAAAGCTCCACCAGACTGAGTCATATGATCTCAGGATAACTTCATGATTTTGACAAATATGTTAATGTGACACTGAGAAGTTCAACATCACCACCCCCCCCCCCAAAAAAAAAAAAACAACCCAAAACACAACCCACAAAAAAACGACACTGACAAACAGACAACGACAAAATAATTTTTAAAAAATCAAACAAATGAACAACCCAAATTCCCCCCCCCAGTTTCTCAACCATTGTTTCTTGGCATGGAGTTCATAATTTCTGAGTATTTGGGGATGGCAGTACCATACATAACACATCCTGCCCTCATTGTCTCAGTAATTTCCCATGTGATTGAATGAACCACCACCACAGCAATTTGAAGAATTACAGATGTTATATTTCTGGGTGAGAGGGATTAGAGTGAAGAATTTGTCCCCCCGTTATGTCTGATTTTGGGCAATATTAAGTATATCCATAGTTAGACAATGAAGAAACAAATGGTGTGATATATTCTGTGAATTTAGAATTGTTTGGGAACATTGCAACCATCAGGCTTGACATTTTCTGTAGCACAGAGCAAAAATCTTCCCACTTGTTTCTTCTTGAAGCACAGCATATCTGAAAGCATAGCATGCCTGGTCTCAAGTACTTCCAGTGTTTGCAGAAATAAAGGATGTCTGTTAGTGCAATTATTACTGATTATTATTGCTATTAATAATAGAAACCTAGTGATGGGAGCGAGACCTCCTGAGGTGACTGACCTCTGGGCTGTTCTCTTGACCTATGGCAAACTTAGCTACACCTTCCAATATCACTCTAGCTAGCCCTAACCTGTTGTTTTTGGTTTGTTTTTTTTTTTAAAGACTTCCAGTGCTGCAGTCTCTAGAGCCTCCCTAGGTAGCACCTAGGACACACTTGGCCTTGGAGACCATATTAAGGCCAGTGCTACAAAACAAACCTTCCATTCCTTTTTTTGAAACATGAGAAGATAGTTTCACCTTGTGAACTGTGGGAAGTTTTAGCCTGATGCATTTTCTACAGATGTTGTCCATTCCAATATTTTACAACCTTGCCCCTGTTGAAACTCCCAGGATCTGCCAAAATGTCTGTTTGGATGTAATTTGAGAAGGATTTTTTTAGGAAGTACATTCGGTGGCTGTGGACTTTTGTGAGAATCAGTACTTGTCCATCATCTTCTGTGCAGACTTTGCTGTTCCTTTAAAAACAGAGAAGGGCTGTTCTAAAGTGATTTTACAGCTCTATCTTCTTCTGTGAGAGTTATGTTATGCAAGAGAAGCAATGTAATTAATACCCATGTACTAGCTAAAATTTTTCTACTACCAGTAGATGTTAAATAAATGTTGTATACTTTCTTCTGATTTTCTTCTACCGCTATAGTTCTGAACTTCCAGTTTCATGACTGCAGTCAAAAAGGGGGCATTTAGAAAGTAAATGAACAAGCAATGACTACTTGTTGTGAAAACCAGTCATATTTCTGTAAGTCACTGTGCATGTATTTTGGGAAGTGGGAATTTAATTTCTGAGCACAGCTCCCAAGGCAGCTTCCTGCACAATCTGGAATTATCAGAGAGCGAAAAGATTTTATGGGCTGTCTCACAGAGCTGCTGCACTTCTTTAGTAAAAGAAGTATCCACAAATCAAGAAAACAATGGCATTTACAAGCATCCTACACTTTCTGCAGCACTGTCAATGTTAGCATAGAAGGCAGAAGTGAATTTGTTAATCCTCATAAAATTGGGAAGAAATGGCTTTGTAACAGAAATTTGCAGCACGTGAGGAAATAAGCAGACATACTTTTTTAAAAAAACAGCACAGTGGGGTTCTGTTCCTTCCCCTTTTTAATTATTCTTGTTATTGTCTGAGATAAATTTTAACAACTAATTTAGTAGAGTATTATGATATTTTATTCATTACTGAGTTATGATCCTATCAACAGTGTTACATTTGTTATGATTGTTATTACTATTATTATTACTCTATTCCTTTATCCTCATGACCACAGAACACAGCTTCTGGAAAATAAGTGAATGCTGGCACTGGACCACTAGCAAAATATATACATAGAAGTGTGACTAATATTTAAACATATTCACCTCTGTTCCATGCAACACTTTAATATCATTTGCTTTTCTACTTTACTTGGTAATTTTTTTTCTATCCACTGATAATTTAAAATAGCTTTCTACTTACATCATTAAACAAATCTTAAATTATGTAACTGGTGTCTGAGATCACCTGCTTTCTCACTTTACAGTTTCACTGTCTCTTCTGAAAACATCAACATATTTCCAAGGAAGAGGTGTAAAATATTTACTTGTAAATTCACTTGGCAATTCACAGGAAAGGAAAGGAAAGAAAGTAAAAAAATGTGCATGCCACATAAGAATGTTACCAAGAATATTGCTGTAGCTGGACAGCAATAGAGAAGACAGGCTGAAACCACTAAAATGCAAGACAATATCAGAATTGGAATTTAGTTTTGAACATCGTTTTCAGTCTCCTGATATCAGAAAACAGTTACCCAGCAACACTGCAGATATTGGTAATGCAGGCAGATCTATTAAAATTAAAAATATTCAAACCATTGTTATTATCAGGGGAGCTATGTTATTGCTGGATTCATAACATTTGGTATCTGGACATGTTCATATTCTACTCCTTGAGTAAAAATGTCCTTCCCCGAAGAAGGTGCCCTTAATGTTACTTTTGTTAGATTAAGCTTGCAGGGATACGCTACCATCTGCTGTAGTTCCACCTGTATTTTGCTGGGCTGCTGTAGTAGTGGATGCCAACCACTGGAAGTTAAATAGATAGTGAGTACATTAACAGTATGTGTGAGGAGAAGCAATGGAATAGCTTTTTCCAAAGATCACTTTTGCAATGATTGGCATGGGATTTCATCAAGAGCCTTTGTGCTGAATTGTTCAGTTATTCCTCAGGAAAATGGAAAATAAATGTGTTAGATTAAGCGTTATCTCCTTGTTACCTAGAATCTGTCTACATTCTAGAAGAAGCAGAGCAGACAGCAAAATTGCCAAGAGCATGTCTTTCAAGCTGGTTGCAGTATGAAAAAGAGTCATGTTACAGAGCCAAGGATCACTATTCCCTTGCCATGTGGCTGTGGGTAGATGCACCTCGGATGTTGTTGCAAACTGGGTCAAACTGGAAAAAATCACAGCCCTTCAGGTTGACTGCAAGAAGTTCTGGAGTTCCTGAAAGCAGATGGCTGAGTTAATGGTGATCAACAACCCCCCCCAAATAGTCCTTCTCTATTCAATCCAAAGATGCGTGCAATTGTAGCTGCTCAGAACAATGTACTTTCATTTCAATACTGTGTTGAGCTGAAGTGTCTAAGTGACAAACGCACACTGCACGCAGACAGTGATGATTGTTCTAGGACAACCTAAATATGTAAGGTAAATCTAGCCCAAGAAAAGGCTCTGGAAGGCCCTTTCAGAAAGGAGATCTGATTATAACAGCAATGGCACAAGTGTATGTTTTTCAATTCTTTGTGAAGTGATAAAAAGGGAGACTTTGCCTGTTCTTGAGAAGGAGCACAATTATCTACAACCTATGTGGTGCACTCAGCAAATTGTCCTCCTGAATGAAACAGATGGTAAGACCCTTCATCTTTTGCTTGACTGCTTGGGCCAAGTGGGGAAATGATCCCAAGATCTGTGATAGAAAAATTATAAAAGTGGCAAAAATTTAGGGAAGAGGTATAAAAAAATGACAGCTGTTTGGAAGGTCTGTCTTACAGCAATAGTATCCCATATTCTCAACCTGAGTGTTGAACAAGCTGCTCTAAAGACTCCCTGAACTACTCTCTGCACTTCAAAGGAGGGTCCTCTGTGCTGTGCTTTCTGTTGTATGAAACAACACAAGGAGAATGTTTACCTGTGGGCTTTGGGGCATCCCATTCCCATCTGGCACCTGATTCTCTTGAACAGTTAATATCTGGAGCAAGATAAAAAAACTCAAGCTTGGGCTGAATCAGCAAATCGTAACTGCCAGCTTCTTCAAACAGTTCTGGGGCCAGCAGTTGAGAAAGGCTGGGGGAGACAAGACAGGAGTCCACTCTTGCTGTTCCCCATCTCCTGATTCAGGCAAAACAAATGAAGCAGCCAGGGCTGCTTTACTCACCTCAGCAGTGAAAAAGCAGAAAACAGCAACAGCCATCAGGGAAAGGAAATTTGCTTTCTAGCTCTTCTGTAAGGGCAAAGGAAATTGAGGAACCCAGCAACCTGTCTGAAGAGGATGAAGGAGATGCATCCATTTTATCATGCAGCTCTGAGAACATCTTTTCAAATGCTAACAACACCTTTCTTTCTTAATGCAAATGCTTGTAAGGGCCAGTTTAGATCCTCAAGGGATGCATGCTGTGGGCAATTAATAGGTTCAGATAAACATAAAGACAATCTTTTATCACAGCCATCTCTCTTCATAGGCACTGGTAAGAATATCCCTCTTACAGGATGATAAACATGCTAAGCTGATGATTACAATTTTTAAAGGCAAACCCTGTGACAGAAGACCACACTGCTGATCTTATCTTGTAAAGATACTACATGCTATATGTGTCTGAACTTCTAGCTATGCCTATCTTCTTATAGTGTAGGGAGAAAATTATTTGTTACAGTATTTGTACCCAATTTAATTTGAGAAATCAGCGAGTAGGAGGAGAGAGTGGAAGGGGGAAGGGGGGCAGGACCTGTTTCATTTACAGCTCTTAAAAATAGCATGTGAAGCCAGAAACTCATACAAAACTGAACTAGCCATCATCCACACGCAATGCATTTCCAAACAGAGAATATCCACACTACTTCCCAATTATGTTCAGTTCACTGCAGAAAGTGACCCCAATTTCTTTGAAAAATCTTTATAACAGTTCTTTACAGAAGACCTGCATGGGGTGCTGCGAATAAAAGTCAAGGCCATAGAATTTCACTTACTTGGGCTTCCTGCAAATAAAAGTGTGTGTATTACAAGACCAAGGGAGAGCTGGAGGAGAAGAATGTGACACCTGCACATAGGCTTTTAAAGCCAGTGGCAAGATATGGTGAAGATTATCAAAATGAAATTTTGAGACACCTGTTGTATTCACCACCTGGAGGACCTATGCCCAGTCTCTATTTCCTTCTCTTATTGCTCCAATATACCCTGTGGCTGCTGTGGATTGGCCCTGCTCTTGGCAGCTTGGTGGGGCTGATGCTGCCAGGGAGCCCCATCATTGGTGATGTTGCCCTGGTGGCTGCTGCACATGAAGGTACATCATGGGCCCCAGGCTGGGTAAAGACTCAGTAGCTGTAGTGCAGCAGGGAGGCCCCTGAATAGCTCAACACCACACATCCATGTGCTACAACTATTCTCCTGAATGCTTTAGCTCCTGCCTGGTATGTCCATACAATGGACTGCACAATATGTAACCCTCTTGGAGTGTGCTCCCAAAGGAGCTCTATGATGAGGTCTTTAATATGGATGGAGCTGTACTGCCATGGGGGGCCCTTATAGGGACATCTGTAGTTGGCTGAGAATTTTTCTGGCTGTCCACCTGTGTCCTTATTAAAAGACTGGACTAACTTGACTTTCTTGGGTGTTTTTCAGAGCAATGCAATAAGAGAACATGACTATTTTTACTTAATATTTATTTTAGGGATGCTGGCATTCAAATGACTCAATGTAACGTGAAGGGCACAGATGAAATTTGGTGATGGCACCATGAGGAGGCACCAGTGTAAAGATAATCAGGTTGCCATGGGGGAAGAACCAGGTGACCTTAGGGGAAAAAGTAATAGAAATGGAATTAAATTTTATAGTACAGAGTGTAAATGGGCTTGGGGACTATTATCACTTTTTTTCGATTTATACTGGGAGCTCATTAGCTAGGGATGACTGAAGCTGAGGAGGATCATCCCTGAGTTCTGAGTGAACTGGTAGATGTAGTTGCCAAGCCCCTCTCAACAATATTTGAGAAGTCCTGGCACTCAGGAGAAGTCCCTAGTGTTTGGAAGAAGGGACATGTTACACCTATATTCAAAAAGGGTAGAAAGGAGGACCCTGGGAACTACTGACCTGTCAGCCTCACCTCTGTGCCTGGGAAGATCATGGAGCAGATTCTCCTAGAAGGTCTGGTAAGGCACCTGGAGGTGATCAAGGACAGCCAGCATGGCTTCACTAAGGGAAAATCCTGCCTGACAAACCTAGTGACTTTCTACGGCAGATTAACTGCATCAGTGGACAAGGAACAACCTATGGATGTGATCTATCTGGACTTCTGCAAGGTCCTTGACACGGTCCCCCACAACATCCTACTCACCAATCTGCAGAGATAGGGATTTGATGTGTGGACTGTTCAGTGGATAAGGAATTGGCTGGATGGCCGCATCCAGAGGGTAGTGGTCAATGGCTCAAAGTCCAGATGGAGACCAGTGACAAATGGTGTCCCTCAGGGGTCTGTACTGGGGCTTGTCTTGTTTAACATTTTTATCAATGATATAGACAGCAGGATTGAGTGCACCATCAGCAAGTTTGCAGATGACACCAAGCTGAGTGGTGCTGTTGATACACCAGA
>JANHGN010025720.1:39779-73141 GCA_024605025.1 Megaceryle maxima | reverse complement strand
TTACAAAAAGACTGGAGAGGGTCTGTTTACAAAGGCCTGGAGTGAAAGGAGGAGGGGTAATGGTTTTAAATTAGAAAGGAGTGGATTTAGATTAGATGTAAGGAAGAAGATCTTTACCATGATGGTAGTAGAACACTGGAACAGGTTGCTCAGGGAAGTAGTTGAGGCCCCATCCCTGGAGACATTCAAGGTGAGGTTTGATGAGGCACTGAGCAACCTGCTCTAGTTGAAGATAGCCCTGCTGTCAGCAGGGGTTTGGGCAAGATGACCTCTAGAGGTCCCTTCCAAGCCAGACATTTCTATGATTCTATAATTCTAAGGATCTGACCATGGGACAACTGAGAGCCACCAGTACTGTGAAAAGGCTATGGCAATCCAAAAATATACTTACCGGATATTTTCAGTAGACATGAGGGAGAGTTCATGCCATTTACAAGGTACTGCTGAGACCTCATCTGCAATACTGTCTGCAGTTGTAATCAGCCATATCTAAGAAAGATGAATTCTAATAGGAAGAGTTTGCAGTGAAAGGCTAGGAGGTATCTGGAAGTGGAGGAAAAAAGGTTGAAAATCATAATGCTGAAGAAAATGACAAACTGAGTTGGAATTTGTCTTATTCATTATTTCAGTGCCTGTTTTTTTTTTAATGGAGAATGTTTCCTGTATCATTTTACAATAAAAAAAATGCATGTAGCTTTGTGCTAAAATGGACAACTTAAATTGGATTCCAAAGTTAGCTTGAAGTTTGTTGTAACATGGGCCTGAATAGGTAAAATAATTTCTAGTGGTTCATAAATCACTTTATGGAATTTGGAAGTGTATACAGGAATGGCTCCCAAGCCAGCAGAAGTTAATGTAAATGAGAAGACAAAAAAAAAAAAAAAAAAAATTATCTATTTTCATAGCAGCCTTGATTCACTGTTATACCTACTACAAGATATATACTCCCCTTATGCAACCATGATTGTACTTCATCATCCTTGTTATGCCACCACACACTTTCTGGCTAATTTATCCTCTTTTCACTGCTTTCCACACAGATGCCATCTGCTTGTGCTCTGTGACCTGAAGCTGGAACAGGACGTCTTGGTCATAAACTGAAAACAAGCGGGAGCAAAAACATCACAGCTGTCTCCTCTCTCACCTTTTGACCTGGGTGTCTGAAGGCCTGAAGCTGAGGAGTAGAGGGGTGTGAGGGCTCAGTGGTGCCCAAATCTCTCCCTAGCTCCCCTGAGGTCAGTGTGGGGCCTGGGCAGCTCATGATGGTTCCGTCCATCTATGGGCTGATGATGCTCTGCTCCCAAGGAGCTAGTCTGGAGAAATGTTATCAGCAGATGACTCATGATTTCTGCTCCAGGGGACTGGAGGGAGTTGAACTGCTGCTGTTGACTGAGTGCTATTTCCTGAAATTTCTGTCCATTTTCTATGAACTGGTTGAGGAGACGAAGTCTCTGTGGATGGTCTCACCAGTTTTATTCTCCACAGTTTTTCATGGGGAGAGTGTATTTTACTTTTTGCACAGAGATCTTATTCCTAATTCTGAAAATTTAGGCACTCTGTCATTTTGGGATTGGGCCACCTGTTTGGATAAGAAAGGTAGGTGATGGATGGTAAACTCAAGTAAACTGTGATAGTTACTCAGAAACTATTTGGTTTCCCCATCTTTGTGTTCACCCTCCTCACAAGCCTTGAAGATGAGTTCACAGAATGGTTCCTGTGAGATGTGTCCCAGTTACCTGCTCTTTTCACTTACTGCCAGAATACTCTGTGTTTAAAGGAATTACAGGGAATTTTGATGGAAGGCTTAAATGAAGGAAAGGTGTGAAGAAATATTTTATTAAATAAACAATGGGCAAGCAAACATTTTCCTAAAGGCACCTCACAACAGGGAGCCAGTTGCTGCCTGCATAAGTAACTCGGTGTCTGGCTCTCCTCTACCCTTTTCCTGAGGGGTCTTCACAGCCTTTCCCTTCTCACAAAATCTGAATGCATCTGCTGCTTGACTAAAATTTGTGTATGCCAGTTGTGTGACAGATGAAAGTGGGGTCATGTTTAAGAAGTACCTGTCATTTGTCCAGTTGCCTTACCCAAAATTTCTGGATGCATTTGGGGTACCTGAATTTTTACCAGCTAGCAGCTGATGTCCTGTCCTGTTATAGAAGGTAGGAATGGTCAGACAATCTCCCATAACTTCATAAGTGGTGCAAGATGTGTCTCAGTCAAAAGGGTGGACTCCACTAGCCAAACTCAACAGCACTGCTGTTTGTTTAAGGCAGAAGAAAGTTTAAAGGCATTAGCTAGGTGATGCAGGGAAATATTTGCATTGAACATCACTGTGCACAGTCTAGAAACCACCTGCTGCAACATTTTGTAAAATATGTTTTGAGACTGAAATGCCAAATGGTATACAGATGCTAATCAGCTAAAACCATCAATATCTGTTTTCTGAGCATGGATCAGAGAACAGTATCTTGGATACAGCACAGACCGACAAGGAATATTATTGTCAAGCAGAGAAACTATCAGGTCATACTTTAATTCTTCTCAGCTGTCCAGGGAGTTTATTTAATCTCCAGTGCGAAGGAAGAATTCACATATATATCTAGCTGAGGCAGAAAGGATGTTGTAAAGACACATTTAATGGCATGTTGTTAAGATTTCTATCATGCCCACATGTGAGCTTGGAAATGTGGAAGGTGCAACTGTTCTTTTGCCATAGCAAAGAAGATACCTTTTTTTTTTTAACATAGTTTGTGATCTGCAATACATAATCTTAACTGCAGATAGCCTCCCGAAGATTACAGGTTTTATCTATTTCTTGGTCAATTTGAACTCTTATTTTATAGCCTGTGAAAATACCTGTATGTATTTTTGTACATGTCAGCCAAGGGTGTTTATAATGGCAGGAGCACTTGCTTTTTTTTGCACCATTGTTTTAAGAGCATCGGAGACATTATTGTACTAGAAGATGAGCCTAAAATACTTCTAGTCTGAAGAATCCCAGTATAAAAGAGCCTCAGATCATCTCCTGATACATGCCTTTCCTCCTCAGAGATGTGAAGAGCCAATATGGATTGAGAATAGTTTAGCTGTCTTCTCCAGCTTTGTAAAGTTCAGACATTATCCTGGAGATGAGCTGTGATATTTTGCAATGGTTGGTTTCAAACTGCAAAACTTGGCTGTTGGCATAAAGAAAAGTGAAGCTTCTTTTGGCAGATAGCACCAACTACTGAAAAGCCAGTTAGTTTTTACTACCAAGTTTTGCAAAAAGCCCCTGTAGGCATGCCACCAGTTCATTTTCCTTAAAAATTTGTTCACAGTATTAAAAATGGATGAATCTGTTGTGCAGACCTGTTGTTCCACACAGAAAGAGGGTTATCTGGTGCAGTTTCAAACTACTTGGAAGTAGATTTTTTTGTCGTTGCTCTTCCGTGTTATCCTGGTGTATGACTGAAGATCATGGGTATTGCTGGACTAACAGTAAGCTAATAACAAATATAAAAATAGCCTTTGAAAACCTGCTTCTGCAGTGTTTTATGCTAGCTCAACTGTTTCTTCCAGTCCTGTCACAATGTTAAAAAGAGATTGTTGGTTTTCTTTTTACCTGAAGATTGTTTCAAATTCTCCTGTTATAGCAGGCACAGAGTTTTACCATATACTTCACTGTGAAAATAGTCATAATTTGGTAGGAACAAAAGAGATACCAGGGTCTCTCTGGTACGAAACAATGCATCAGTCATGCAAGTTGCTGGCAATTTGATTCAGCTATGAGCTGTGAGTGAAACTTGATGTTCAAACATGCGTTATAGATTTTCCATGGTTTCCCTTCTGATTAAATGCCAATCATATCCTACTAGAGCTGGACAAACGCAGTGTGCCTTTGTTGTACTGCCTATTGCTCTTCATATATGTCATCAACTCACTTAAGACTGAGATATTCAGTGTTGGACATTCCTGTTCTACCAATCCACTTATGTCTTGAAAAAAGACCCCTCTGATGACAACCAACCAAAACAAAACTTGCTAATGATATAGGTGTAGTCCATATAATTTTCCTTTTGGATAACCTAGGCAATGTAGGTATACACTCTTCTCTGAATGAATGTGATGTACTGGGGCTTTATCTTTCCAGCACCTCTCTGCCTCAGATACTTCTTGCATGTAAAAAAGTCAGGTTCAGTTTAATGGGACAGATTGTGTTTGTAGGACTGAGGCCTTGAAGTGCATGGGTAGCTTTCATTGACAGTTATTTATCTAAATCCTTTGGGAAATAATGGACAAAGGGAAAAGAGCACTACATTGAAAAAATTAATGTTGAATATGTTTTTGGTTAAAGTGACAGCTAATACAATAGAAAACAATAAAACCCACATAGAACCTGAAGAGTTACTTTAAAATCAATTAGGCTAATTTGACCATGAAATAATACTATTAATTTCAATAGATGTACACTGCTGACTTTGTGATCATAACACTTTTCACAGTGAAGAAAATTTCCATTTAATTTTTAACAGACAAATTGGAGTTTTGAGTTTTTTAAGAAACTTTGGTGGAACGAGCAAGCCAGTGCTAATACTCTTACTTGCTTAATAATTCCAGGCATTGTTAACTGATACATTTTGAGCGAATCCCTTATTTTAGAGGGGGATTTTCCCTTAGGAATCTGCAAGTTAGTACACTCACACAAAAAAGGGGTAGAATTTTAAAGTGTGGCCTTTTGGATGTCAGTCTGATTTGGCCTTCTCACTCCATCAACATCCAAACTATAGCAGGGGTAGCAAAAATCACAAGTCTAAAGGTGATGAGTTAGCATATTTTATTTTAAAATTTCCAGAGGCTAAACCTTGCTAGATATTTATTTGTTGAGCTTTTCTATGTCTGCATGTTTGTTTAAGCCTTTAATATAGCATTAAAGGTAGGACAGGCAAGCTGCTGTCACCCACATCAGCACAATGCCATTACAAATACTTCTTTATTCTACTCACATCTCCTTCGAAGTCACGGACATTGAGTCACATTTATTGCAGCACAGTTATTGCTACTTAAACTTGCAGGTGGCTAGCCAAAGTTTCAACTACTAAACCTG
This sequence comes from Megaceryle maxima, assembly GCA_024605025.1. Taxonomy (NCBI): domain Eukaryota; kingdom Metazoa; phylum Chordata; class Aves; order Coraciiformes; family Cerylidae; genus Megaceryle; species Megaceryle maxima. Next base: position 68,055 of record JANHGN010025720.1, on the reverse strand, counting down.
GATGTATCAAAGAAAGAAGTTATTTCACCTCATACTCAGTTGTCCAAATATCAAAGTTTCTTCTTGGCTAAAAAACAACAACAACAACAAAATCAATCCATATTCACAATGACTTTATCTATGTCAAGTCTTCATCTCAGACATAAATTGCTCTGCTTGCATCCCTGAAGAGTCAAAAATCCCAAGAATCAGTATGCTAGCCAGGTGAAAATTCAGTACCTGCAGACAGCACTCTTGTCAGGAAGCCAAACCAAACAAAAGCCATGTGTCTTTGAGGAGAACTCTCAGCATATCAGAACAAGCTGTGTTAAAGCTGGGTGGGACAATGTTGTCTCTGGTTCTTTGTTTCTTAAGACATTTGCTGTGTAGAGAAAAAACAAGACAACAACTGAGAGTACTGTCGTACTGGCTTGTTTCTCAAATCCTTGTGCTTGGGGGAAGAGGAAATCATAGAGAACATTGTTGACACTTCTGTTGCATAATTCTGCAAATGCTGTCCCTAGCTTTTCTGTAATCACTTTTGCCTTTAAACATATGATTTAGCTATAAATTATCACCCTAGCCATGAGAACTCCCTTCATAAACTCACTGAAAAACAAATTAACCTTTTCTCTCTAGAATGAACTCTACTATTAATATGAAAATCAATTCAGTCCTTTTTGTTTTGCTTACCCCAGCCTGTTTGCATTTCCCAAGCTCTAAAGTGATTGTCTAGTTAGTCACTTAAGCAGAATTAATTTTAAGAATCAATTAAAAAAACCCGAACCCACTCAATAATCTAGTAAGTGATGTTCTAGAAAGCTTTTCATTACTTCATCTGTAGTTTCTAATTGCAAAACAGAATGTCTAATTGTTGTCCTGATTCTTCCATTCTGATCTTGGACCAGATCCACAGGTGAACACCAATGCAGTTTAATAGCAGCCCATGTCACCTACATACTTTTCAACTAGCTTTGGATCTAGCCCCTGCGTGCTCCTGGGATCATCTTCAATGGGTTTTTTCCAACTGATGCCTTTATCAGGATCAAACTTCCCTTTTCAGATTATAAGCACTATTTAGCACCTGTTCTCAACTGGCATGCATAAAATCTTACTCTCAGAAATGCATGGACTTTTATCATCCAAGGAAGAAATCATCCAAAGAACAGAAGTCCACCGAGATCAAAGGAATAAAGTCTTCATGCAGTGAAGAAGGACTTGTAATAGAATCCAAGTGTTGTATGGGTATAGGCATACAGGGTAATGGGAAAGGTTATACGGGTTTTTCCTTTGTTCTCACTTAACTGCAGTCATAGCAGATGCTAAGGAGTATTTTCTCCTCTGCTTGTCAGGCTTTGTATCCTTATACAAAGAATTTCATCACCCTACTTTACCCTGTCATCTCTCTCCCTGACAGGCAAGTATGGTTAGTAGAAAGCCTTTTCTTCTTTCTATGCTCTTACCTTTTTGTCTAGACTAAGTGATGTAGCTTCGATTCTTCTCCCCCCACCACTATCAATGAATTCCTCTTTTGTGAGGAAGAATGCAGAGCAAGATGCAGCTATATCCAATCTCAATGAAGAACAGGCTCTAAAAAATTAAAATACAAACAGGCTTCTGATAGCAGCAAAATAATTAAATCTGCAGTAAACCACTGACTCATGTGGTACGTTAGCAAAATACCAAATTTCATGGTGGCACAGGATCAGTTCTGTCCCCAGGCTCTCAGGAGTGTTGTTTTAGGCTCTTTGATAACTCAAAGGAAATTGAAGGCATAACTTTTTAGGGCACTTTCAGATACATATAAAAGAAAAAAAAAAGAAAGCTGAGATTCTGTGGCAAAGGCTGAAGGCTCCTGCAGTGAGAAACACTGAGGAGAGCTCTGTCACACAACTCTTGCCTACCTGCAGGCTCAGAGAAAGGATCCAAAGCCACATCCAATATCACTGCTGCAACCCTCCAACCCCCACAGACTAACGTCCTAGTTTAGGAGTTGCCCAAACACCATGTGCATCTATTTCATGTCCCTGGAGGTATATGAAGAACTGCTCCATTTCTTAATGGCTTATAGCAAAGTTCATGTCAGCTGGGACCTAGAGGTAAAACCATCCTCCGAACACAGGCTGATCTGTGGGGTTTTGGAGGACAAATAGAGGATACAGAGGCAACAGCTGTTTTCTTTTAAAACATGGCCAAGGGAGGAGGAGGACCCACTTTTCACACAACAGCTTTGTTGTCTGGGCAGTCACCCAAGAGACAAGAAAACGAGAGTTGCTCCCAGGACTGTTTCAATATATTTTGGGATAAACCAGCACTGGATAAACAACCTTGTAAGTAAATGAACTTCTCTTTCTTTTCTGGCCTAGTGGTTCTTGAGCTGATTTCTGCAGCACATCCACTGTTTCTCTGTCACCCAGCAGATATTTAACTATTTCTTGCAAAAGGAAATGTGAGATCTCTCCTACTTCCCTGAGAACAATTACCACATTGCAAACCCTGCAAAATCTCATACGCTGCAAAGAAAAGGGAACTGTGAGAGCTCTTCCAGTTCCTGGAGGCAATTGTACACCACAGTACACACATGGGCTTACGCTGGCTGCCAACACAGGCTTCTGCTGCCAGGGACATACAACATTTGTAAGGAGAGTCAAGTATAGATGTAAGTCTGGATCAATTTATTTGGCAGTTGTGAAAAGGAGAGGGAACCTGGGTACAGAATGGAAAGTTAACAAAGAGGCAGGAGAGTAAATGGTAAGGTTGTGTCTTCCTCCCATCTCTAATAATAGTAACCCTGCGTGAAGGGGACACATGATTCTTTCCAGATGTATAATTTTAGCATCTGTAAATACATTGCTGGCCTCTTTATCTTCTTGTTCTACCATTTGTCATGTTCCCTGGGCCAATGTTACTCTAACAGACTCAATAGTAGTACAAACTGAGCATGAGCTTTGAGGTATTTTTATGCCTGTTCATTTGCTAAATGTGTACTCTGGTTTTGGTTTTTTTTTTTTTTTCTAATGGTGTTAAACTGAACTCTCTAGACTAAGCAGTTAATATAGGTCAAAATGAGTCCTTCAGGGGTGGGCCAGACTCTACCTGCTATTCCCATTAGCTGCAAGGTTAAGCTGCTGTATCTGTCTCCTTTAAATTCTGTGGTGTTGTCAGGTGCTTTCCAGTATTTTCAAATAACAGCAATAGCTTTGCTAAAATCATCTCTCTAAACCTCCTTTTTAATATGCCACTGCTTCATTTCTAACTTTTTAATGCTGATTCAGACCTACATTATTAAGGAATGCCTACACATTGTCTTTGCTCTCATAAATAGAAAGACCTCCTTAAAGCTTTCAAGGTACTTAGCTGCCCTGCATAGTGTGGTAAAGAGGGTGAAATAGAATATATTATGAAATGTCATATTCAGACCAAATTGGATGAGCAATTAGTGAACTAATAATAAGGTTGCAGCACTGTTTCTTCAGAAACCTTTAATTTTGACATCAATAGGCATCATATGTATCTCAGTGTGAAATAACTTTATAGCATTGGTCTTATGATAGCAGTGCTTAGAAAACAGAGTAAAGGCATCTGTGGCACCATTAATGGAACGATTAAAGCTGCAGATGAAAATGCACAGAAGTCAGGAGAAGAACTGTAACATTAGCTAATTTACTTCATACTTTTATACTGTCTATTACAGGAGACTGTCGAAAGCTAGGTCTGGTTGAATGACTGAATAACTGCTAGCTTGACACTGGTTGTATTAATCTCCCTAGGGTGCCTCTATAGTCCATGAAGAGGCAGAAGAGTTCTTTTGCCACTCTGAATTGCCTTGTCTCAGTAGGCAAAAGTTAGACTCTGTAAAATAACCTTTCTACCTTCCTGCATATTTACTGGTTAAAGTTATTACAACTAATCCTCACTATTTCAGTTCCTGATATTTGCACATGGAAATTGACAGGCCTTGTTTTTCACTAGCAAGTGCTTTTTCCTGTAATTTCCTAGGCTATTTTTGTTGAAAGAAAAAGAAAGGGGACATTGTAGAAGTTTAATGGTAGTTTAGCTTTATAGGACTCAGTACAGGACCCATCATTAAAATTAAGCATGTGCTTAATTGGTTTTCTGAATATGAATGGATTTAAGCACATGCTTAAATGCCTTGCTCACTTGAGGCCTTAATCGACCATGCAAACTTAAAAGTTCATGTCTCATTGAGATAAATGGAGTGGATAATAATAAATTTATCAGAACAGAAGCTGCTGCTCATTGTATATGTCAACAGCTCCTTGTAATATCGTTCTTTCTCTCTAGTTGGGATATCTAGATCTTGCTGAAATAAAACAGTAGCACCAGAATAAGAACTATTATTTCTCACTCAAATCAGTTCAGCAGTACAGTGTTTGATAGTATGAAGTCTGTGCATTTGCCACAAAGTAAACAAGTATTTTTCTATGAAATCTGATAATTTTGCAAAATTTGTAGAAAGTAGGTGGAAGCAAAAACCCCAAGCAAACAGAAGGGATAGTTAGAACCAATGAATCCACCAGCTACTTAATGGCTGGATGAGGGAACAGAGTGCAGTGTCAGCAAGTTTGCTGACAACACAAAACCAGGAGGAGTGGCTGACACACCGGAAGGCTGTACTGCCATTCAGTGAGACCTGGACAGGCTGGAGAATTGGCCAGGGAGAAATATATCAAGGACAAGTGTAGAATCTTGCATCTGGGAAAGAATAACCCCAGATACCAGTATAGGTTGGGAACTAACCTGTTAGAAAGCAGCAGAGGGGAAAGGGACCTGGGGGTCCTGGTGGACAGCAGGATGACCATGAGCCAACAATGTGCCCTTGTGGCCAAGAAGGCCAATGGCATCCTGGAGTATATTAGGAGTGTGGTTAGTAGGTTGAGGGAGGTTCTCCTCCCCCTCTAGTGTGCCCCAGTGAGGCCGCATCTGGAATATTGTGTCCAGTTCTGGGCCCTTCAGTTCATGACAGGGAACTGCTTTAAAGAGTCTAGTGCAGAGTCACAAAGCTGGTTAAGGGTTTGGAACATCTCCCTTATGAGGAAAAGCTGAAGGAGCAATTTAGCTTGGAGAAAAGGAAACTGAGGGGTGACCTCGTTAATGTTTATAAATATGTAAAGGGTCAGGAAGATGGAGCCAGGCTCTTCTCAGTGACATCCAATGATAGGACAAGGGGCAATGGGTGCAAGATGGAACATAAGAGGTTCCATGTAAACAGAAGGAGAAACTTTTTCATGGTGAGGGTGATGGAGCACTGGAACAGGTTGCCCAGGAAGGTTGTGGAGTCTCCTCTGGAGCCATTCAAAACCCACCTGGATGTGTTCCCATGTGACTTAATCTAGGTGATCCTGCTCTGGCAGGGGTGCTGGACTGGATGATTTTTCGAGATCCCTTCCAACCCTTAACATTCTGTGATTCTGTGAGTCTGGCTGTACACTGTCTTTCCTAGATATGAATTCAAGACAGGTTGAGGCTTTTTTATTTTTCAAAGAGGCAACCACTGTCTCTCACAAGACTTGCCTGTACTAAGAGAATTTGCAAAAAAATGTCATACACTTGTATGTATCAACAGCAAAGCCCTAAAGATATTTCTACTATAGCCTGGATTCATGGTAGTGCTGGCATTTTCAGCATTAGTTCTTTGTGTTCTGACTCAATCATCAAGTGATCGAAATCTCCATTTCCATTCTTATTCATGATTCTGTTGTTTGCAACTATCTCCACACTTGTGCTACATGCTATGGTAGCGACAAATGGAAAATTAGCAGAAAGCTCCTGATATGAATACCAGAGTGGACATGTCATTGAAGTAGGTGGTTGAGGAGCACTATGTTGCCTCTTCTTTTCGCTCATCCCTGTTACATTTTCTGTGTGACAGAGTGACAGGAGCAGATGTAGCATAGGGCTGCTGATGCAGCAGGGCCCATTACATCTGTTCTATCCCTGGCTGCTATACAGTGCAACAGCTCTTCTCAACTCCTGGGCTGATGCATAGGGAATTAAGGAGGAACTGTGGTCTTGTACTGGGAATGCTGTGGCAAGAAGGTTGAAGGTAGAAACATATAAGTGTATTAAAACTCCCTTATTTTGTGGAACTGGCTGCCAAGGGAAGTGGTTGAATTGCCATCCCTGGATGTATTTAAAAACTGCCTAGATATGTTACTCAAGGATATGGCGTAGTAGTGGACCTGGTAGAGTTAGATAATGGTTGGACTTGATGATCTTAAAGGTCTTCTCCAACCACAGAGATTCTGTGATTCTGTGATGAGTATACTATCAGGAAAAGAGGTAGAAACTTAGTGTATGTGTAAAAATTTAACTGTATTACTACTATTATTACCAAACATTTTCTGCAGAGGCTTATTCTTTCTTTTTCCATTATATTTATAGCTGGACTAATAATGATTTTTTTTTTTTTAATTAGACTGTTAGGATTTCAATTATACTAATGATAAATTTTGACTTTATGTATAAATTATGTTTCTTTTTGCCTGTAAGCAAGGTCTTTAACCACCTAAGGAAGAAACTTTGAAAACATGTATCTCTTTCACACTAGTAGAAAATAGTAGACTAAGATCCAGTGGTCAGAATTTGATGTGGATGAAACAATGCTATGTGCTGGCAGCAATAATAAATCAATATCAAAATAAAAAGCAGTGTACAAAACAGAAAAATAGTGTTAATAGGGAAATGTTAATCAGGAATGTGCATTTCACCATAAGATTTTGTTTTGGCTTTGTCTTTTTGCCAATGGCAAGCTTTAGGCAAGAGGAAAATAATGTCCTGCTACAGCTCATGGAAATAGTCTGCCCTCCTTTCTACATTTACCAGGGTGCTGTTGTTGAGCTGGCTGTTAGTGTTGTCAGTCTCCCTCTTTCTGCTCCCACAGGCTCTTCAAAAGAAGCGACACTTGTTTAGGCTCATGGAGGTTTTCCATTAGGATAGCAGAGGGGGATATCATTTACATTCTTCTTCACTCTCACTTGAGCTTAGAAAAAAATGCTCTGTGCAACATTCACTGAAAGACCTTGGCTTTTCAGGGGCTGCAAAAGCTGTACATAAAATGATTTTTTACTGCCAAAATGGATCTTATTATTTGGAGTGGTTTAGGCTACATTTGTACAAAACAGCAAGTAACTGTTCTTTGGAGAGCTACGGTGAGGCTTTATAAGAACATGGAATGGAAGTAAAGAGGTCGCATTAATTTATGTTTTCATAATATCAAGACTGTAAGGAAATATATTTTAAATAAGAATTGATATAGGAGACCTCCATGATAACAGCTTGTATTGAAGGAAATCATTCTTATACAATATATTTCTCACGGCTCATAAAAGATTGCAATAACAAACAACATTATGCAGTATCTGGGAAATTCTATTTACTTAAAATGCTTTCGGTTTTTATTATTACCCAGGCTCATTCCTTCAGTGGAAGTTCTGATTGCAGCTTGAGCAATGTGTATGATCTCATTACAACAGGGCTATATTAAAAAATCTGATACTGATAGTTCCAACAATGGCACCTTTCTTGTATTATCTGTCACTTGGCTACAACAAGAGCTGTGCAAATTTCCTGCCATCAAATTCTGGCAGGTGGCTAGAAACCAACCTAATATGCTGTACATATCCCTCATGTAAGCTGTGCTAGGGAAAAAAGCACGTTCAATATTCTGAATGTGGCCAGTTTGAAGCACAGGCTGCCACACAGACAGGGCTGGGTAGTGGACAGGTTTATACTTGCATCTTCTCCCACCACTTGTCCTGCCATCCAAAGGGACTGGCAGTTTGGCTTGCTTATAGAACTTGTGCTTTCCCTCCTCCCTTCTCTTTAGGGTGTCACAGTACAGTCACCAGGACCAGCCTTCCTCTCTGCTGCCCTCTCCACAGTATTCCTGTAATGATATAGCATGATATAAATACTATCATGTAAGTACCTGCTCAGGAACTACAATCACATTAACCAGCCTGGACTGCTCTAAAATCTATTTGTGGCAAGGGCAGTGCAAACCCCTGGCTGAAGGAGGAAGCATGCTGCCATTGCCCCTGCTCTTTTCTTGCCTTTTTCTGATTCCATAACGTAGAGCAGGGGGAGAAGTTGTTGCTCAGTTTTTGATAAATGTTGGTGGAAACCTCATGTTGGCCATTTTAAAGACATGTTCTGACAATCTGGTAGACAGACCTGCCGAAATAGAAAATTTCCATTTTTAGGATGTTACATTTTTCCTGAAAGAATACAAGTATCAGAGCAAAGTTGCTAAAGAAAAGCTAATGCCTTCCCCTTGTTTATGAATTCACAGCTTGATGAAATCCTGTGACTAGCTAGCTGCTAGAAGCATTTACCACTATGAATTAATAAACCCATGAATTTTGTATAAGATGTTTTCTGGAAGGTCTTTCATGTTACCGATTGCCATCTTTCTTAGAGGAATAAATCTGCTTGGGGTTGTTTCAGTCTTCACAGCTGACATCTTAAAGTAGCTCATTTATTCGGGGAGTAAAACAGATTTAATGAACCATGGGAAACACATGATTTTTCAGAAGTGACCATAATGAAAATGGTTCATAGATAATAACAGGCTATTTACCTGTGCCTGAATTGCCTCAAATTTATTTCCTTCAGACCATTTCCTGACCTCAGCTACAGTAACAATAAGATAGATCTATAGGTCCACAAAGAATTTGTTAATGAAAATTAATGTTGCATATTGAGCTGTTGCATTAAGCACATAGGTCTTCTCAAAGAAAGCATGATCAGCTAACCAAACAAATCTTTGGGTCTGACCAGCTTAATAGATGAAGGATTTCTCTCTTTGTCTGACTACAACCTTTCTGTCAGGTGTATACACTTATAATGGGCATATCCTTAGGATTATTGATTCTCCTCTGTAAAGTGTAAAGCCCATTTCTGCTGATGTCTAGATTATTGGACTGATGTGCTTACCAAAGGGAGAAAGAAACTCTTTTACGTTCTTATGTGAGATAATCAGATTTACATATGCTCTGGTCAAGTATGATGTATTAGATGGATAGATGGTTACTGGAGACAGAATCAACACTAGAGCTTTTCCAGCATGCCAGATGCTGCCTAGCTCAGAGTTTACTAAATGCCAGGAGTGAAGAGCAAGTAGAGAAGAATTCAGTCTCCCCTGTGTCAAAATTTAAACTGACACATAACATGGCAGCACTTGCAGAGTTAACATGCATACATATATAAGAAAAAAGAAAAAAAAAAAGTAACAAGGAAAAAAGTGGGAAAGAAATTTGATTCATCAGAGGCATTAAGCTTTCCCAGGCAGGTTTTCTGTGAGATTTAAACATTCCAAGAACACAACTCTCAAACCCCTTCCTTAAGTTCCCCAGCATCCAAAAGGCTAAGGACAGTTGGATTTTCACCAGAAAGTTCCCTGGTTCAGTCTGTGTTGTATCTGATCCTGCTCAGAAGTTACAAAAAGCAGCGTCTCTTTCCTGATACCACCTTCTGTATAAGGAGGAGTGAAGGCTTCTCCTTCTTGCTTTGGAAACTGTTTTGTAATTTCCTTTAACACCCACAAATTCAACACATTGTCCTCACTGGGCTACAGCACTGTGCTGCACTTTGTGTCCCTCCACTTCAGCCCCCAAAACATATATCTTTGTTAAAAAAATAGAGAGAAATTGTCCAGCTTCAGATGATAGATTTGTGTGACTAAATCTGTAAGACCACTTGACTGCTAAGATCCTTTTAGAATCTATGAATTGGAAGAGGCTTCCAATTTGCTTCCATTGGGCTAGCAGAATTTAGTCTTGGGGGTGGTTCAAGTGAGCTTGGATTTGCTTTATGTTAATATTTTTCTGTAGCCTAAGTACCAAAATACATAATATAGCTTTCATAGACAAGCTTGGATTTCAAAATAAACTCGAGGATCTATATAATGAAATATGAATTTTAAACATTTTTAAGAAACAATTTTGTATAAAGGAAACAGGAGGTAAAGAGTTGCAGATATAATTGCCAATGAGCCAAGTAATCCTGATAAGTTTTTTCACATACATCCAACATTTTTTACAGGATATGTATTTTGCATCTTCTATAAGTGGAGAGTTTTGAGATGTGCAACATTTCCTGTGTAACAACATATCAGTTTCAGACTGTGACGAGAAAAAAATGGTTTCAAATATCATGGCTTCAAAAGTGCAGCTGAAATTTTAAAGTATTAGTTTCACATTCTGCTTAAGAAAAACTGCGAAAAGAAAAGCAGAGAGGAGACTGAGGATAAAATTCCAACAAAAATAAGATATCTATATCTAGCAAGACAGTTGGTATTATACATATCTATATAATACCATGTGCATGACAAATATGGTAACAGAGCATTAAGGCTGCATGGTTAGGCAGTCAAAAGTTTGGAAACAACCTAGTTAAGGTTGCTCACTGTGCTGCTCTGCTCCCTCACATTGTGAACACTATGCTTTTTTTTTAAACTGCAATACTTCTGTGCATACTCTTTCACCAATAGAATAAATATTTCTTTTATATAACCTCAGGAAACTTGAAATGTTGTTTATCCCTCTAAGCATTTGAGGATTTTCATTATCATAGTGGTACAGACAGTAACACAGATGCTCAAGCTGGTTTTTAGCCTTTTGTACCATTCAGATGGCACAGAAGGACTACAAACCAGACACCACCAATCTACCTCTCCGCTCTCCTCACATAGTTCCTGCTGCTGTGTCTGGTGTGGAAGCTTTTCTCCTACCTCCCTCTTTTTGCCATTTTTGTATGGTTAAATGAAATGAAACACAGTAGTATAGTTTTTGAAATGTGGAAAAAGAGCTGGCAAGACCCCTCCTCCATCATCACTCCTATACATACCAAAGGTGCAAGGCAGCACGTCTTGCAAGTCTTCACACGATTTGTCCTTATCTGTCTCTAAGGCCAGGGTGAAGTGCCGCCAAGCCTAGGGGATTTAGGTTTAATTTTTATTTTATACTGGTCATGTTTTACTACTCTCTCCCTTCTCCCACAGGCACATGGTGTTCCTAAATCCTCTGTCTAGAAGGACCACAGAGTCTGCAGAGAGCAACTTTTTTCCCACCTGACTTCTAAGGTAGCCCTTTTGGCTCAGTGTTGTCAGTCAACAAAAATCTGCCCATCTGCAGTATAGCTAGGAGTCAGTTCATCTACAAATTGAACTGCCTAATAAATAAGCAAGCTTTAGCTCCGGCTCTCTAGAGTTTTTTCTTGACACAGAATAGGCTCTCAAATATTATTCCTTTAATTTTCATGCTGGTGACTCTCATGGCTTCTAACCCATCATTCTTGAAACAGAGCACAGCATCACAAATCCTGTACCCATTGAAAAGGGGACCAGCCTATTGCCTCTTTAAACCTACAGCATCTACTCCAATCCCTTTAACACTCATCCAAATCCATTGATATTGGGGGTCTCACAAAAGAGTTGTCCTGATGCAGATATGGACAATGATTTCTAATGACAATTTAATTCTGAGGGTCTAAATAATTGCTGGAGCATCTTATGGAGAGAAGAAAATATCTGTAATAAATTTAAAAATATTCAGTACATCAATGTTCTACATTGTCAGAGAGTCTGGAGGGCAAAATCACAACTGCATGCATATCTCTTTCCTTTCCAGTTAGGGAGTGGGTAAACACCCTGTTTGGATGTGGTTAATAACTTCACTAGCTCCAGATGATTATCAGCACTCATCTGCTAGAGATCACTGCCCTCATTTCTGAAACTGAAGAATATGAGTGGTCTTGCATTCATTTTTGTGTTGAAACCTCAAAGTTATCGCACCTCATCTTCCTCATCAGTTTAAACTAAGCTGGACGTGTTGGCACTGAGAGCTGAGAAGTAGCCATGGGTAGCTTTCTACCAGGATTTCTGTATGTTCACAACCCCCAGTGGAGAAAGAGTAACAACGAGGGGTGCATACACTTGCAAAGCAAAGGGCATTTGTATGCCTTTATTGTATCTACTGGATGCTTCTTATTCCCATATTTGGTTTTCCAGAGTTGAGGCTTCAACATTAGCTTGATTCTTACATGTTCTCTGTAATGAATATGCAGGGGATTCAAACCTGCATGGCTGACTAAGAGACTAAGGTAAAAGGGGCAAAATACAGACTATTACTATGAGGTAGAAGCTACACAGAAAAATTTCCCATATTACTTCTTTTCAGTTTCTATTTCATTTTGGACGATAGCATAAAATTCTTACCTTGAGTGATAGTTTTAAGGCTTAAGGACTGCAACATGATTCTGTAATGCAACTCCATGATAATTTTCTTCTTTTATAAACCTGAGCTTATTTTAATAGATTTCTATTCTAAAATTGCATTATGACTAAGAAGAAAACATGATGTGTTAAAAATTCAGAGCAAGATCATCAAGATCAGAAGGCTGGCAGGCTGTATGGAAAGATTAAAAAAAAAAAAAAGCTTTAACTGGGAAGGTCAGCAACACTTTAGCACTTCTTTTATTATAAATAACTCAATTATCTTGTATAATTCCCATGATTGCCAGAGACCTCATTGATTACTCACAATGGTACTGCATTAGGATACTGATAATGAAATGTTTGTCTTAATAACTATTTTCTGTGTAGGTGTATTAGTTTGTAGAAGAACTAGGTTAAGGATACTTCAGTTAAGTGATTCCTGAATGAATTTAACATAGTAAGGAGGACAGATGGGCTTTCAACTATGTAGCAACAATAAAGAAAACAGACATCACTGGAGCAGAGATCCTTTCATGCTAGTCTTTTTGCAGATACAATGTACTACCTTTCAGCACATTAGCTATTTCTGCTTAGGATGGTTATAACATATAAAAAACTCAGAATTTGAATCCATAAAGGCTAGACACTTCTGGCACTTACGTTAAGCAGCAGCTTACCCTGTGAAGAACAATTGTCCATGTTTCTTTCACACATAAAGCAATAAATGGAAATCTACTGAAAACAAGGTAATGGGTACCTTCAGCTATGTTTGTGGATCCTGGAGTAAAAGTAGTGACAAAAATAATGGGGGGGGGGGGGGGATTTTTCTCAGAACTTCTGTGAGAAATTAGATTCTTTCTACCTGTTCCTGTTTCTCATCTCCACTTTACAAGCAAATCTTGGGTCCCTTTACTGCCCCCATAATACCTCTTCAATGAGAACATTTCAATTTGTGAGCTATTACCCAGTTTATAAAGATCGCCTGAGAATCCAGCTGCAAGTCCATTTTTATGCTCGAAGCCATAATCACTCTGTCTGGATCCAAAGGCAATCATAATATCTACAAACAATCAAGGAACAACTAAAGATGGAGTTCCAGCAGCTGGAATTTTAAAATCCATTTCAAATACAGAGGTACTGTCATCTGTACAAAATGAGTAGATTTCACACAACTACTGAACTATTTTGACAATTTAGTGCTTAAAAATCTGTACCAATAACTATATTGCAAAACACAGAGACATCAGCACAGCATGATGCAAGTCTCTGATCTCAAGTTAATCTTTAAAAATAAAATGACCTAGAAAGAATCTATTTCATTTCTTATGTAGCTGAGGGTTTTATGTTGCACTCTGCAGACAGGAAAGGCCTGGAGAGGATTTCATTTGCTACTTCTCATTGTCACTTCTGTTGAGCTGTCACTTAGCCTCATTAATCTTACAACAGACTCTGCCCAGCATCTTCCCATGTAAGCAAGATTCCCCTGTTGGGAAGCCTAAGCAGGATGCTTGATATAACTTTGAACATTTGGGTCAACATGTCATACGTGATGCACAAAATTTTTCTAGACAGCTTTCGCAGTTGTAGCTCCAGCCACTCTCTCACACTGAGGCTCTGCAAAAGACTGTAGTAGGGAGCACCCATTCTCCTGTTATGCTTGCTTAGTCTGTGATGGGATCTGAGGAAACCCAAGACTTTCCAAGCTCTGTTGGCATTAGTACTTCTCCACAGACCCTCTGCTCCCTGTATTTGATGCAGTGATGTGTGGGTGAACACAAATGGGGGCTCTCAAAGGATGGGTCCCTATCAGTATTAAGCAGTCTCATTCATCACAGCTGCCCTTTAGACAATACCACAACCCCATCCCTACTCTGGATAGATCTGGTTTTAATCCAGATGTAATATTATTTCCTAGCAGCAAAATGAAAGAAATTCATTGCATATATATATATAAGGAGAAAGATGGGCAGGGCCATAGAAAGGTCTTTTTGAAGTAAAATGCATGCACATATACATGTACACATGTGTGTGTATAGATATGATTGTATACAGCAAGGAATTGGAAAAGATGCTGCTATACAGATACTCTCATGTCTGACAAATAAAGGAATTGTCACATGTATGCCTGTCCTTTTATTAGAAAAAGGTCTATGAAGGGTCTCTGGTGATTATTACAATCTGTCATGCTTTCACATATAAGAATTACACCAAACATATAATGAAAATATTTTAATGGATGCTCAGGCACTTTGAGCCAAGTTATCCATGTTGCTTTTCAAATACAAGCTGTAATAGAGGGAAATTTTCTCATCTTTTCTCTAGAACAGAAAAAGAAGTATCAAGCTAAAGTTTATGCCATTTCATCTTCTTACACAAAGACAATGGAATTAAACTGTACAAGGACCGATTCAGGCTCATGATATCTGTTTTAATGACCATGATCAAGGCTATATTTTCAGTCACATTTTTTTACTTTGAATCTTAAACTCTTAAGAGGTTCCCTGGAGACTCTGTGTTAACATGCATTGTAGAATATAAAACATAAATATAATGCTCAGTTTAATTAATTTTAACTAAAAATAATTGCCTGTGTTTAAAACTTTACCTTTCTACTATGTTAGATAAAAGCATTAACCCTGTTTGCTGTATAATTCTTTTTAATCTCATCTGTTTTTTTACTTTCTAAGATTAAGAATCCTATGGGAAGACTGGAACTCTTCTCTGATTTAATCCCATACAGACATTTGTCTTTGACCCTACTCAAATCTCTCTCTTGTTTGCCAGAAGACATTGTAATGATAATTTTTAGTAAAAGGCACCATGAAAAATGAGGCAAATTTTCAGTCAAGTCTCAAGGATAAGATGCCACAATAATAGCTGCTTGTATAATTTATTAATTATTTTTAAAAACAGGTATGAGACCAAAAAAACCAAACCAAACCAACCAACCAAACAAAAAAAAAACCCCAAAAGCAGAAGATCCATATATAAACCAGGGCAGAGAAAGTATTTAAGGAAAATTCACCATTATTTTGCTTAATCCCACATTTTTTAGTTTGATGTCTAGCCCTTTTACCATGTTTCTACACTTAGATAAGCTAGTTAGATCCCTCTCTCTACTTTCTCTTCAATTATTGGAGCTGTAGATTCCTTAACAGTGAAATGAGGACCACAACACTTCTCTGGTTCACAAAACAGTCCAATGTTTAGTTGCTAAGGTACAGAAAAAGACTTTCTACCTTTGCATCTGGTATAAGCTTAATTTTTATAATCTATAAGCATGTTTTCCCTGATGTCTTTCTTTACTTGAATAAGGCAGTTGTTTCCTTCCCTGTGCTCTGTTTTATGGTCTCTGCAGACAGTATTTAAACAAACATTTTAGCACAGAAAATTCACCCTCCATGCCCACAAATGCATAAAACAAAAAGGTGAATGAAATCTATACTTGCTTCCTATCCTGCTTTCAGCATACAGCAAGCATACATGGGTGAATGTGTGAAAGGTAGGGCAAAAGAGAAAGAAATACTGCAAAACAAAATGGCTCCTAAAAAGCAGGAAAATATGCTGTTTGGTGTTCACAAGATATGAGAAAGATAAATGCAAATTTGCTCTTGAAGAAAGGAATGAAAAGGAGAAATTCACTGGAAGGAATTCAGGAGGTTGACTTCAAGATTTCTTTTAAGTTTCAAGTTTTTCTGAACCAGAGTTTGACTCTCAGTGCTGCTGACATTGCATAAAGTGAACCCACCAGTGAGGTTTAGATGAAACCTAGGTAAACAGCAGCAGATTTCACACTGTTCTAATATAGACCCCTGTGAAAACACAACTGTTTGGAAAAATATGTAATATACTTCAAGTATGTGGGCCTACAAACCTCAAGAGGCACTACTACAATGGTTCTAGCTGAATGACTTCTAATTTGACACTGAAGAGGCAACCTACCAAGTAATAACTATGAAAACTGCACAGGGACAAGAATTCAGCTTACTGTAGCTATGTTTTAAACACAAGGAGATATACTATATATTAGAGCTAACCTTAACACAAAGCTTACCTTACTATCAAGTCGTTGCTCTTTTTTTTTTAATGTGCATGATCCAAACAGAAAAAAAAACATAGAACGTTGTAAACAGATATGTTTGATGTTGCACATTGCATACAGTAAAAGAAAGAGTAGAAGCATTTGTACCAGAAGAACTAATATGAGAAACAAAATAATTCTCCTTCTGAGATCACTCCCCATCATTTCACTGGACAGAGCAGGTGAAGTCCCTCTAGATGTCTCATCTTAGTCAGGATCATTACTTAAGCCCTGTTGCATTAGAAACATAAACCTTCCTTCCCATATAGCACTTTTTTACTCAACTGCTTGAGCAGTAGCTGATCAGCACAATAGCTCAATGGTATGTGCAAGTATTATGTCCATTTTACAGAGACGCAGTGGAGTTCAGCAGTATCAATTCAGGCCTGAACAGGAGTTAAAAATTGTGAGTTCTGGCCTCTCTCTAGGTCCTTTTAGTCCCCATGAATCTAAAAGCAAACATTAAGGAGGAGAATAGTCATTTATTGATGCCATTCTCCACTATCATGTGTAAGACGCATACTTAATTCCCAGCCCTTCGTTCTGCAGAGACCATGAGCACTTAAACCAGAATGTCTCATCACTTCAGTAATGACATCTCCAGGGATCTCCGGTGTAGGGTGGATGAGCTACAAAATCTGAGAAAGTCACTGATTCTGTCTTTCTTGGTGAAAATGCTGATTCCCTAAAAAAAGAGCATATGAAGCTGCTGCAACATGGTATTATTAAAATTCATAAATATATTTTCATTAGTGAATACCTGAGTTTTGTTAATCGGCTAGACCCCTCTGGTTTAGAGAAATCTTTTTTTAAAAAAAGTGTGACACAGGGGTGAAAAAATTAAGATAAGAAAAATATTTTCTATTCTCCATGTAAACAAAGTGCAAGACTTAAACTACCGAAACACACTATAGAGACACAGAAAAAAGCCGTAGATACCTCACTACGTAATCAGTTTACTAATCCAGTCATCAATCAGGATTTATAGGAGCTGTACATTTTTATTCCGCAGTGTTTCAAAATCTGGGTCAGCCCAAACCACTCCACCCCCACCCCTCGCGGCTGCCCGACGCAGTCCCGGCGTGTGCGCCCGGCTGATGGAGCACTGCCGCTGCCGACCGCTCCGAGGAGCCAGAAGGCTGCGAACGCTGCCTAAAAACCCCTGAAATCCAACGGGCAGAGAGGTCCATTTTGTTTAGAACACAATCTCTTTTGAGTATTATGAAACTTCGGAAATGCTTAACACCTTCTGGAAGTCGAGCAAGATCGTATTTATCAAGTGTCAGTAGCAAAATGTCTGACCTATGCTGAATGCAGGGAGGAAATCATTACGGTGTTCGAAGAAGGCTTAAAAAAGTATTTGAACTATCGGCAAGCTACTTGCAGGCTGTGGTGTGAACACCCCTTACGGAAGCTACACACAGCCGGGGAGCGGTGGGAGACCAGCGCCTTTACCGGCTGGAGCCCGGGACCCTGACCTCTGCGCACCCTCAGCATTAAGTAGTTGTCGGAAAAACCCTCGGGCAGGTGGGACGTGCTACTACTTCCCAGAGCTGAGGGGCGAAGAGACAAGAACTAGCAGCCCAAGTAAGCGTTTCAAACTGGGCGGTGCGCGGGGCAGGGAGCGGTTACCAGCTCTGCCACCCACCCCTGCCGCCCCACCGCCGGGCTGGGGACACCTTTCACCCGCGCTGCGGGACCCTGGGTCAGGCGGCCGAGCCATTCAGCTAGAAGATAAAAACATATACCTATGTATACACAAGAAACATACACGATCTCTGACTCGAAAGCAAGAGCCAGGGGCAGCAATGCTTGCCCTCCCCTCGAGGAAACGAGCAGGAAGAGAGAGAGAAGAGGCAGCTGTGACACTGCCCTGGGAGTATGTGCAACCCCTTCAGTGACTACTCCTGTGTCAGAATACACATAGCGGTTGTGGGTTTCCTCAAAACTGCCTTTTATCTGAGGAAGTTTTGTCCAGCTTCTATAGAAGACTCTGTGAGTTTTCTCAGACATCTGAGATGTTTAGCTGTGCAAAGCCTTGTGCCTGGGCCTGTCAGGTGCATTAGGTCTCTGCTCTGGCCATGGTCCAGATGTGCGCTGAGGTGCTCAGGGTTTCTGTAAGCTGTGCTGTGTTGCAGTGCTCAGTAAGGCTGATGCTTCCAGGATGTGGTTTTTGGATCTGCTGAGAATGAGCTCCTTGTGTGATACCGCCCCGAAACATTATCTTTACTGCTTGTGCACAGAACAAGTGTTTGGCACATAGGTATATGCTTCTGTCTGGGAAAATACCTTGTAGATATAGATGTGTGGGAAAGAAAGAGTGAGCAATGTAGCAGATGTAGCAGGGAGAAGAAGGCTTTGAAGCCAATTTGCCCCAGAGGAATGACTCAAGTACAGTGACTTCCTCATGTTTTCACATCTATTGTGCTTAAAGACATAAACTTGGGCATTAGAGTACAAACCACTCTCCCACAGACACCTGCATGTCTTTAGCATTGCATACTTTTTATTATTAGTAACACACCTTGCTTTTGTGACAGAATTGTAAATAAAATCTCTTATAAAATCAGGCAGTGCTGTGCAGACAGCTTCAGCCCCCTGCAATCAATACTTTATGGATAAGTTGATGTGTACCCTCTGAAGAAAATGAAACAAAATGTACTGTGTCAGTTTGCATAATCCAAGAGCCTGTATCTTTCTTTTCTGAGCCACTAAAACAAAGATATAAAATAAGGAGATCCAGAGGGTACAGTTTAATGTCTGTATATTTTGCCTTTTTTTTTTTTTTTTCCTC
The DNA here is from genome assembly GCA_024605025.1 of Megaceryle maxima. Lineage (NCBI taxonomy): Eukaryota > Metazoa > Chordata > Aves > Coraciiformes > Cerylidae > Megaceryle > Megaceryle maxima. The sequence goes on along the minus strand of JANHGN010025720.1, from coordinate 48,963 downwards.
AAAAAGGTCTTAAAATCTTTTTAAGAGGGAGGAAGCAACTATGAATGACACAGCATTTTTCAGACATAGGCTGAAAAAAATGGTGTAAGCTGGGAAAAATACTGCATAAACATCCTTTTTTCTGTAGTATGCTAGCTGCTTGACACATTAGGTAAGTCGTTGAAAGACAAAAACTTTCAGTGTCTGTCACCTGAATTTACCTCTACTTCAGTTTTCAGCTTAAATTCCTATAGCGCCCAAAAAGAATACGAGGGGAGTACTCCCGGGACCACAGACAACCAGAGCCAAGCCCATGATGTAAGATTGTGGTCCACAGTCCCCTGCTTTTGCAGCTTTGTGGCTTTTAGATTCATGTAACTGTAAAAGGTTGTTTTGATGATGGGAACTCTTCAGGTTTTATTGTTCAAACACCATGACTTTCACATGCAGATGATGGCTTCTGCAAGACCTGTCAGCTTCAGGTACTGATTATTCATGCAAACATGTACATCCTCTTTTGCGTATGGCTGGATTTGAACAAAAGTCATGGCTAAGCTGGAAAATACTAGCTTGGATTAAAGATGGAACCATTCACTATTCATGCTTGTCCTATCATTGTTTGAAATAGGTTACACATAAGGGTTGATTTCTTCCCAGTTAACTGGTAATATGACTTATCATATTACTTTGAAAAACAAAGAAATAGGTTGCCCTTTATGTAGACCATCATGCCTGTACTAGAATATTTACATATATACCATTATGTTTGCAGATTTTACATTTACTTTTTGCTTTCCTGCACAGATCTGTCAGTTGACATGATTTACAAGAATAAATAAAAGGTTAAAAAATTAGGATAAGAAAAACACTACAAACTCCCTTAGTCTGGACAATTGATACATATTGTTTGAATCTAGTACTCCTTGGGCAATATTTATATTCCATTTAATCAGGTAAGATCTCAAGAGAACAAACAGTTGCTGACTAATTTCTTTCTAACCTAGGGTATCAACCAGGTTATCCTAAATCCCCTAGTTTTTCTGCGTTGTGCTGTTGGAAACCACTTCATGGTTAAGTGCCCAAGACATTTAAGAAATAGACCTTCCTGTCTAGGGGACCTTGTGGTGAGGGCAGTGGATCTGCTGGGAAAGCAAAGTTAGAGTCTGCATGGTTCACCTTTCAACTCAGTTGAACCATGGACTGAAGAAGAAGAAAATGTTTTAGTGTAAATGGAGATGTCAAAACTGACAGGAAAATGTCAAAACAAACCCATCCACAGCAATCAACATAGTACCAATTATTCAAGAACAGAATCTGTTGTTAGATGCTGGCTAGGAAGAAAATATATGCTCTGTCTTCCCTGTTTTCATCTCCCATGTCAGCTTTCCCCACTAAGTTATTTCTCTACTACTTTGTCTCCTCACTTTATTCTTCCTTCTTGTGTTTTTCATCACATTTCCTCCCTAGAGCCTTTTCCTTATTCTTGGCTACTATTCTGTGGGATGATAAACCCAGAAGACAAGTTTTTTCCTCCTGTTGCAGTCTGCAGGACTGGTTGTTTTTGGTTTGTTTTATTCTTGCTCTGTCTGTTCTGTCATTCTTACTGATCTCCTCTGAAAAACACAGGGCAGAGGACAGTAGAGAAGCACAGAAAGAGAGAAGTATAAGTGAAGTTATAGTCCAATGCAGAAGAAGGCTTAAGTTACAACATCTGTAGATGGAAAAACTATCAGAAGTAAGGTTTTAGAAGAAATGTCTTCCCTGCTGACAGCATGGTGAGGGATAGCTTCAGGGCAGAATTTTAAAAACAGAGGTTGTCTTGACCTCTCTCCAGCCTTGCATGGTGCTCAGCATGACAGAGCAGGGAAAACAGATTATACTGGGTCAGACACAAAGACATATCGCATTGCAGTAGAGGTGCAATACCCCCCCTGATTTTTCTGTGGCTCTGGATGGCAAAACTGGGATACTGCATTCAATATGACCACAAGAAAGATTTGAAAACGGGGAGTTCAGAAAAGAGCAACAAAATAATTAAGGGGCTGAAGGGAATTACCTATGAGGAAGATTAAAAGAACTAAATAAATATGTATAGTTTGGCTAAGTGATAACTAAGGAGAGGCATGCTAACCATCTACAAATATTTGACTGGCATACACACTAGGGAGGGAAAGGAATTACTTAGTATGAAACAAGCAGGTATATCAGGGAGTAATGGGATGAAATTAAGAAATGGAAAATTGAGGCAGAATTTAAAGCAAATCCTCCTGACAATGAATTCTAATAGTCTGCAGAAAACATATCAGCATATGTGCAACAGGGAACAATCCTGCATTGATAGGAAGGGAAACGTAAATGACTTCCTGGGCCTTTCCAAGCTCAAATATTTATGACTCTATAATTAAGTATTATTAAATGTAATGACATGTGCCTTTTTTTTTTTTAGCAAATTCTGACTGTTGCCTCAGGTCAGAAGTGTGCAATTATTTCCAATCTAAAGGTCTTATATTTTAACTCATTAATTCTCCTGAAATTAACTAGGTAGGTCTCTCTCTCTCTCCCTCTCTCCCTCTTTTTCTTTTTTTTTTTTTTTTTTTTTAATCTAAATTGAATTTCTGTTGATACATTTTCTCTTATTTTTAAACAACAGCTATCCACCCCTACTAGTGACTCAGAAATCCCTCTTTATGCAAGGCAAGCATGCATACTTAAGGCTGCATGGCTTAGTGCCTGAACCTGGTCAATCTCAGGTTGAAAGCCTGCTGTGTTCAAGGGAACCACTTATTCCAAAGCCCACATGAGCACAGAAGCTCTTCTTACTCTGAGGCTGAACTGCATGCAACAAAGAAAAGCATGTTACGCAATATTGCCAACTAAGAGTTGGTTACAGAGCTTTGATCCTCAGTCATGTCCATACGAAGAGCCTCACATCACTGCTTAACCCTGAACCACAGCACCATTCATAAAATACAAGCAGGTGCTTATGTGGTAGTTGCCCAAGCTCCCAGCCAGTATCACAGCTGGTGGGTAGCAAGTTTCCTCTATTTTACATGGGCAAACTCCTTCATTTTGGTGCATATGCCTGCTTTTGCAAACACATACTCCGAAATGTCTCCTGAAATTTGTAGAAGTCTAGGAAGTGATCGGAGGATGTCAGTCACACATGATTTTGGGGATCCAAGTGATTTGTTCTGATACAGCATGTGCTGCCTGAGGTAGTTGTAGAAGACAGTATGGAGTTTTTGCTGATACTCTGCCATTGGATGTGTTGCATACCCAGGCCCCTAGGAGAGTTTGCACAGTCTAATTCTTTGTGATTTATTACATAAATACATCTTTTGTCCAGGTAACAGTGCTGTTCACCTCCCACTCTGGAAGGGCATCTGTGGTGCTTAATGTTTTTGTGATACTTTTTTTTTTTGTTTCCTGGGTACTGCAGCTGCAGACTAGATAATTTACCAATGCTGTATCAACAGTTTGTGACATTCATATTCACTTCACTCTTACTACTTGCTTAAAGCTTCTTTCTTATTATATGTGCTGGACTTCAGCCTCCCCCAGGGCAGTAAAAGACAGTAGAGTTTCATCTGGAATTAGGATGTGGTGACAGTAATGCCTACAAACACATTGGTGTAGCACAGCTAGCATGGGCTTTGTCATGAAGGATGAAATGTATCTCTCCCCAGCCTCAACACAGTCCCCTCTTCATTACCGGCCACAGGAATGCCTCTGATCTATGAGGCTTGGTGCATTTGCTTGCCTGTATGTCAAATAGCTGGTCCACTGAGGAGATCAGAGAATTTGGGAGGCTGGACATGTATTTCTACTGTCAGTAAATCCTCGGCAAAAGATCCCAGGTGCTGGCATTACAATATTCTGAACACTAATTATCAGAAATCTATTTTCCAAATCTTCGCACTTTTAAGATAATACTGTAGCAATCAAGCTGAAGCAGGATAATTAAACAAAGCACTTTCTCCTCTCTCCCCTTCCCCCAATAACTCTATAAGCCCTGCCTATCATTTCTCAGCACCAAATTGCTAAGATGCGGTGGCTGATATGAAAGTTCAATCTGCAGTATGCATTTTACAGGAGGTATGGCTTCGGTACAGCTTGCTCACAAGGCAATAGCCACAAGGACCCCTTAGCTGTTTGCGTGGATAGTTTACTACCGGCCTGTGTCCAGACAGAAGTAGGTGAAAAAGCTGTAGGCAAAGGAAGGGAAGAAAGAAAGAAAAGATTTGCCCACTTTCCCAAAGCAAGAACAGACTTGCTCTTTTTTGAAACAAAAGGATTGTGAAACCAGTGTTGGCAGCAATGATAAATGTCCTGAAGGATCTAGACATTTGGGGTGCAAGAATTGGATCGCTGCTTGTCAGAACTTGTCTGTATTATATTCTGTCCAAAGCGGTAAGTAATTCAGTAGTAACATTCTACTGACATCTCTTCATTAAGGTGCATCCAGCTTTAGCCATCAGTCTAGTACACAGACCTCTCTTTGCCTCCACAGCTTCTATGAAAGCAGCTTCTGTGACCCTTTGTATGTTGCAGTTTTAGTCTGAAACCCATGAGAAGAGGGATTGTCTTTTCACTTCTAGTCACTGAATACAAAGTCCTTCCTGAGTTCTCAATTTTTCAGGAAGCTATAGCTTTCTCATTCTGAAAAGTCTTTTATATTATGTATGATAGTGAACATGAGTTTACCTTATGTTATTACCAAATAAGGGGGAGAAAAGATCTTATGCTCATAGATTAAAATGCATCAAACAAGACTCATGCCTCCTGAATATGCATTGTTCTGAGTTTTTTATAGAATCCATCTTATTTTTGTGTGTGTTTACACCTTGATAGCTAGGTACTTTTTTACTAGCAGACTTCACTGTTACAAAATACCTTCCACTGGGTAGTCCACATTTTTACCCTCTTCATTTTAAGCCATAGTTGCTTCTTGCTTGTGCCCAGTCCCCGGGGAAAAAAACAAGCAAGGAAACAAACAAACAAACCAAAACCCCCAAACTCTATACTTTCTATCATTCTGCTTATCACTCACAGAAAATAAAGAAAAAAAAAATTAACAGCTTCCTTCTTCTATTGTCTGTAGGCTGTTTGCTTAACTTTTTCATCAGTTAGATTTTTCTGCACTTTCGTGTGGTAACAATTATTGCTTGTCTCTTCAGTTTATTGATTATTTCCATAGCCCTCAGCACAGACACTGTTCAGAAAAAACCACTAATATAAAATGAAGAGGCTTCTTTCTCATACTTCTGAACTGTAAATCAGACAGTCTACATAGTTACTATATAGAGCTAGAAGTATTTCCTTTCACATAGAGTTTCTGTTTAGTGGGAAACAAAATACATATTTCTGGAGATGCACAAAACAAACCAGTAGTTTACTCATGCTTAGAGAGCAAATGACTTTTGGGTAGAATAAGAACATTACAATTCCAGAATTGATGTGGTTTTCATGTTATCTTAAAGAATAACGTCAAATCTTTCCTCGCTGCCTATTTATTTATTTATTTATTTTTATAAATGAAAATGAGAAGTAACTTTGCAACATAGAGGTACTCTTGGATTCAGGACATTTCCACACCCTATGACTCCTAGCAGAGCTCCTGGCTTACTTCTGTGAAGGTAATTTCACTGTGACAGCTGTGAGATAGCATCTATAGATAGTTCTGCAAAATGTAACTTTCCATTAGGAGCCGGGGTGACTGTTCTCTAGCAATCAGAACTCTTTGATAAACATTTATTTTTGTCTTCTTCACCTAGACAAGACTTTGCCACAGTATTTGGAACATCTGCTGTGCTAGATCTAGCTATATTTCTTGTAGCTACTGGAAATCTAAATAGTGACAGTTGCTAGCAGTGATAACAGTGGTCAGACAAGCAATACCATTTTTTAAAGTGTCCTGTTTACTAAATCCCATCTTACGGTGAAGATCTTGTCTCCTTTCCACTCAGGCATATCTGGGAAGGGACTGATGAAGGACAAGGGGACACACTACAATTGCACTGAGAGTTGTGCTTTTGGTATGCTCTTGTGTATGTCAGAGCAATTCTTATCCACCATGACTTTGTGACATCTGTGACCTAATGGTGGTGGAGGGCTGAAATTTTAGTTTACCTCCTCTACATTAATCCCTCTCCTGTGAGAGGCCAAAGGACCTGACTTTATAATCTCAATCAGTTTCCTCTCGGCAAGCAGATCGCCTTGGGAGGATGAAGTTCTGGACCACACTTTTGCAAAAACTTCAGAGCAATATGGGACCGCTTGGGCATTGTGCAGCCAATGGAAGAATAAAAATGCTATTTACTTTGACCTGAATGGATGTGCTTTTGTCATAACCAACTTAACTCTCCTCCTTTTGCAAGAAAGGAGGCATCTCATTTCACTGAGCCAGTAGTCTGGTGTTTTGCACAACTTCCTTGTTAATCTTCATATTTACCATGACTGCAATATACTTCTTTAAAAAATCACATATGGTTGCAGGGTTTCAAACTCCATAATTTCTATTCTTTGTCTGCTGTTGGATTTTGCAGAGCAGCTTATTTTCATTCCAGGAATGGTGTACAGAGCAGCCCACTACTTAACACAAGAGGCAGCCATCTGACAAAGACTAGGAAAGGACCTGGTCTTTCTGTTCTGATAATCACAAGTGCCAGTAACAGGACAGGAGGAGAGACTCAAACACAAATAAATTAATTAGTGAGGACATTATTTATACACTGGGAATTCCTAGTGTATGTGGTGTCTGCTCTAATAACCCTTGGACAAATCACCTCCCCATGTGATAACACCTTAGGGAGAGAGCCAGCAGAGAAAGACAACTGTAAGTTCCCATCTAAAGGGTAGAGGATAAGAAGCAGCTTGAAAACCTGCAGGGAAAGACCCTGCATATGCATTAAGGAGAAAGTGATCCATATGGACACCTGCCCCTCAAAACAGCTCCTCTTGCTCCTGGCTAGATGTGTTACAGAGTGATCTGCGGTTAATATCAACAGTATTATGGTACATGGGGATTTGAGCACTCCAAGCTTGCTTTTCCTAATGCAGTGAAACACAGGTGAATGTGGAGCTTTTAGGAGAAAAGACAGCCTTCCATGAAGGTCAAGAAAAGTTGACAATCTCTTCCTTGTTTATGTACCCTTTGTGAAAGCAATCTCACTTTCATGTACCATATGAAGATGAATGAAAGGAAATCTGTGGTAAGGACCCTTTCCCCTTTATAACCTAATGTAATTGGACCAGATTGTTAACTGTTAAGGGGGAAAATGTCCATGTTTCCAGGGGAGACCAAGTTCTTATTTCTGGCCCATAATGACTGACCCTTTTTTCAGACAGTTTAGCTGGCTACTTTATAAAAGAAGAAGAATTAAAAAGATAAACTCTTTGGTTTCTTTGTTTTAAGTCTGTACATGGTGGACCATAACATTCTGACCTTTAGGCCTTGCTTAAGAAAAATAAAAAAATAAGGTATCCATTAAAATTTTGACATTTACTGCATCCTTACCTATGAATCATGTGTTTCTTATGTATTGCTGAGTCACTCCAGTGTTCAGTATTATTCAGAACATCATCTGAGCTTTTCTTGGGACTTAAATTCATTTACTATTTTGTAAAGAAATAAAAATGCTTTTTTACACACATTTTTGTTTTGTCTAATTGGCCAGTGAGGAGCTGAGTAACTGGTTACATGATTGTCTGGATGGTTGCACTCAAAAGAGTTGCAATCAATGGCTCAATGTCCCAGTGGTGACCAGTGATGAGTGCTGTTCCTCAGGGATCAGTACTAAGACCAGTGCTGTTTAAGATCTTTGTTACCAACATGGACACTGGGATCGAGTGCACCCTCAGCAAGTCTGCAGATGACACCAAGCTGTGTGGTGTGATCTACACAATGGAGGGAAGGGATGCCATCCCAAGGGACCTGGACAGGCTTCAGAGGTGGGCCCATGAACACCTCATGAAGTTCAACAAGGCCAAGTGCAAGGTCCTGCACCTGGGTTGAGGCAATCCCAAGCACAGTACAGGCTGGGCAGAGAATGGATTGAGAGCAGGCCTGAGGAGAAAGACTTGGGGCTGCTGATTGATAAAAAGCTCAACATGAGCCAGCAATGTGCAAATGCAGCTCAGAAAGCCAACTGTACCCTGGGCTGCATCAAAAGAAGTATGGGCAGCAGGTCTAAGGAGGTGATTCTGCCCCTCTGCTCTTGTGAGACCTCACCTGGAGTGCTGTGTGCAGCTCTGGAGCCCCCAACACAAGAAGAACATGGATCTGTTGGAGCAGATCTGGAGGGCTCAGACTGCAAACAGTGAGACAGCGAAGCAGGCAACGGTAAAACCTGCATTGAAGCACTATGGCTTTTCTTCCTTTTTGGAGTTTTTTTGAGGTAGACAGGGGGTTCCCTGACCCAGGGAAGCCTGAGGAAGGAAGGAGAAACCCGTCAGGACATGGCATCCCTTGTGGGAGAGGACAGTTGTTGAGGCATCCAACTGTTGTCCAGTGACCAGTGGTGTCCCCCAGGGATCAGTACTGGGCCCAGTTCTATTCAACACCTTTAGTGATGACCTGGATGAGGGGATTGAGTGTACTGTTAGTAAATTTGCGGATGATACTAAATTGGGGCCAGTGTCGATCTTCTGGAGGGTCAGGAGATGCTGCAGAGGGACCTGGACAGGCTGAGTCAATGGTCTGAGGCCAATAATATGAGGTTTAACAAGACCGAGTGTAGGGTCCTACACTTTGGCCACAGTAACCCCCTGCAGCACTACTGACTCGGGGGGTGAGTGACTGAAGAGTGGCCTGACAGAGAGGGACCTGGGAGTACTGGTTGATTACCGGCTGGACATGAGTCAGCAGTGTGCCAGGTGGCATGGAAGGCCAATGGCATCTTGGCTTGTATCGGGAATAGTGTGGCCAGCAGGTCTAGGGATGTAATTCTCCCCCTGTACTCAGCATTGGTGAGGCCTCGCCTCGAGTACTGCGTGCAGTTCTGGGCCCCTCACTTCAAGAAGGATATTGAGGTGCTGAAGCGGGTCCAGAGGAGAGAACAAGGCTGGTGAAGGGACTGTAGGGAAAGTCTTATGAAGAGAGGCTGAGGGAGCTGGGGTTGTTCATCTTGGAGGAGACTCAGGGGGGACCTCATCACTCTCTACAACTACCTGAAAGGAAGCTGTAGTCAGGTGGGGGTCAGGCTCT
>JANHGN010025720.1:10787-31616 GCA_024605025.1 Megaceryle maxima | reverse complement strand
TGACTTTCAATCATTCAAACCCCCAGGTTTTGCTTTTCTTTTCCCCCTCTTTTTTTTTTTTTTTTTTTTTGTGTGTGTGTGTGTGTGTGTGTGTGTTTATTTTTATATTGGTGGTGACTTATTAACCTTCCAATTTTACCATATTCTTTTTTACTGATTTAGTGAATACATTTGACACATGACTTATATAGTTGGTCCAATCACATTTTATCACTCTCTTTTCAGTCTCATCCTTTCTAGAATACTGGATTAGAATGCAGTTTCAGGAAGATAACAAGTCTTCATTTTGACTGTTTTTGTCTCAATCACTTAGTGCAATATCTCACCTTATTTCTAATTTACCTGAAAGATTTTTGCATTCAAAGGATGGAGAGTCTTTAAACAGTAAGAGAAACTATTAAAATTAAAGGCTGTCAATAATTGCTACTTAAAGAAGGAATGCAAGGGAGCAAGATACTTATCTCTAACTCAGCATCCATAATTTGCAATAGCTTTAGAGCTCACCTTTGTTTCATCTCTCTCTCTCTTGGAAAGGTAGAAATAGTCTCTGAATTGTCCCTCTTATTTCTGATAAGCTTCAGCTATTGCAAAAACAGAGAGATGACTGATGCTATTGAATTTGACAACAGGCAGAATTCATGGAACTATCTTAAAAAGAAACAACCCCTTTGTGACTGTACAAAAAACCATGACTATTTAGAATCACAGAGTAGCTGAGGCTGTAAGGCATCTCTGGAAATCATGTAGTCCAACCCCTCTGCTAGCAGTGTCACCTACAGAGGATTGCTCAAGGCCATGCCTGGTCATGGTTTGAATATGTCCGATGATGGGGAGTTAACAGTGTCTCTGGGAAACCTGTGCCAGTGTTTAATCACTCTCACAGTAAAGAGGGGGTTTAGTTTTTTTCTTTTCTTTAAAAACAATTTTTTATACTTTGATTTGTGCCCATTTACTACTTTTGAAAGTCACATCTCATTACTCTGACAAATCAGGCTTCTTGCCATGGTATTTTCTACAGGAAAAATAAATCAGCTACAAATGTGCATCTGTTTTTCTACAGAAGTTGTCAAAAGTGCAATCATAATGCCAATCTAGATATTTCTGCTACTAGGCATATCGAAGACCTTATGAAACAAAAATAATATTTTATTCTCTGTAATACATATGACAAATACACTGGCTATATACAGAAATAAAGGAATTACTTGTCAGTGAATATTGGAATAGAAGCCATAGAATAATTTTTATCATAGTAATATCAGTAGGTATTACACCAGAAATCATAGTATTGTCGTTGTCCCTTCTAAAACTATAGGAAAATTAGCTTGTTTGGTTTTTACTATTAGATTCCACTTTAGTGTATGTCAGAGGTGTGCATGTGCATGTGTATGAATGCATGCTAATTTGGGGAGCACTGCAGTCTTTCTAGCTCTGGGTTCTGAGTAGTCACAGCCCCATATTTGGGTAATCTAACAGCCCCACCCTCTACCCAGCAATACTCTGTAGGAAGGGAGCCAAGGAGTACTGACTGTGTTCCCTCATCTGCATGACAGGGCAGGAACTGGACATTGAAATATGCTATCATGTATAGCTGTTACTCAGGCCAGACATGGCAAATAGCTGGAAATGAATAATTGGTGTAATGGGTGATTTAATTCTGGCAAATAAAGTTGGTGCTCTGACACAGACCAAGCTCTCACCTTCAGTTTGGAGGTTTATCAGGCACAGGATGAATATTTGCTCTTCCAAATAGGAAAGGCAAGCCCATAGAGATATAAGTGGCTAGCTAAAAGATGCTAACTTTTGCCAGAAAAAAAGAGACTTGCATTTTAGGTCTCTTAAATTGCAGATAAGTTCCTTGAGTTGGTTATTTGTAGCTAAGTTTATCCTAATTTCTGCCCTCATTAATACCCTTTACCTTCCTGATATATAATGGGATTTTTCATGATATCTCTGAAACTATGGTCCGGCATGCAAAAAACCCTGCTTCCTGCATGGCTGTGCTCTGAACCTTTTTCAAAACAAAACAAGACAAAACAAAACAAACAACTTGAGAGGACATGTTTGAAAGAGAAAGCATTAACACTTTTTGCTGTGCTTTTTTTTTTTTTTTTTTTTTTTTTTATCAGTGGATTTGACAGTGGGTGGAAAGTAGTGACTTAGAAGTTGTCACAATGTTGAAACTCATCAGACTGGAAGGGTGGTCTGCCATGTGGTCTGAGAGAAGCAAATGACATGAGGGAGGGAAGATGAGAGAACAAGGTGCCTTTTATTGGATTAGAGCCTTTCTAAGCTTCCAGAAGACAGGAAATTCAGATGTTTAGCTGGCAGCAGTTGGTGGTGAGGGAAGAGCCCTGGCTCAGTTCCCTATTGGGCACAGAGAGCAGCTTCCCTCCATCTGTTAGGAGCTTCTATTAGATGAGGTAGGTTAAATCTTTATTCCCTCTGCTCCCCCTTCCCAGTGGTTGTGAAATCACTTATTTGTGTTGCTGGGAGCAAAGAGAAGAGAAATGAAACCACAAAGCAGGGCTTTTTGTGCTCTTTCCAGGTTGCAGAGGCTGGAAGAAGATGATTAGTGTGATTGGGGATTGATGGAAGTGATAAGATGTGTGAAAGGGTACTGAAGGGAGCAAGGAATGATGCATTTAATGGGATATCTTAAGTTTCTCTGACAGACTGCCTTGTTTGCAGTCTGTTTAATATTTGCTCTTACCTTACAAAGAATGACAGTGGCTTATTGTACATTTTCTAAAAAATGTTTTTGGAAAGGACAAATTCATATCTGCAAGTGTGTGAATTGGTACAGGGAAAGAGGAGTTATTACACAGGGTCCACGTGCCAGTATGGCTTATTTTGAGGTCATGCTGAAGTAAAACCAACTGCATCATGTTAGAGTGATGTTTTCCACCTATAGGCACTTTTTAGCTGACTGCCATAGTGATTAAACTGAGATTGCGCAGGACTGGATCAGAGGCCAGTACAAGCTCTTCAGGCAGTAACTCTCTGACATCAAGCTATGGCAGGCTTTAGAGCAACAAAAGAGACACACAATTGCTAAAATTAAAAAAATTAAAAGAGCCTTCCAGCAAACTCTAGATATATACAGGCACACACACTAAATCTAAAATAAAAGAATAAACAGAATATAAATTCTGAAGGAGAGGAGGAAACTTTCTTCCTTCCTCTTCTAGTGTCTTCTTTTTCTTCACTTTTCACCTTCTATGACTAATCTCCTTGGATTTCTTACTTCTCCCACTGTGATATTGATCCATCTCCTGTGAGGGCATTAAATTGCATAACACACCAATACAACAGGCTGCTCTATTTGTGTAGCAGCTCCCTGTTAATTCTTCAATAGCTGTCTGACCTGGCACAAAATAGTAAAAAAATGACAGCCACAAGCATCCCACAGCTCAGGGTAGCATCATTTCACTGCATGTTGCCTCACCACCTCCCTCTACTTTGCCAGCTCTGCATTGCTGGGCCTGCCTGCTGTATCCAGGCGCTAGCAAAGGAGTGGAAACTACAGCAGCCTTTTTTTCTGTAAGAGGGAAAATGAATTTTGTGATGTGGATTCTACAACAAATACTAAACTAGCAGCTTTCCCTTTAGGGGTTGACTGGAAGATAGGCTGAGATTATACAAGGCCCATTTAAAGGTGGTTGTTTTGCTAAATTTAAATTTGTAAGGTTATTACAGAAAGTCTCATTTACTTAACCATAAATTAAAAGGTGAATTTTTTCATGTCTTAGTAAGTGGAAAGAGGCACTTCTGCAAAGCCAAACACTGTTTTCATACATAGAATCAAAGAATGGTTTGGGCAGGCATAGACCTTAAAGATCATCTAGTTCCAACTCTCCTGCCATAGGCAGGGACACCTTCCTCTCGATCAAGTTGCTTAAAGCCCCACCCATCCTGGCCTTGAACATTTCCAGGGATGGCGCAACCACAATTTCTCAGGACGACCTGTTCCAGTCCCTCACCACCCTCACAGTAAAGAATTTCTTCCTTACATTTAATCTCAATCTACCTATCCTCTTTCAGTTTGAAACCATTACCCTTTGTTTTATCAATACACTCCCTGATAAAACATTCCTCCCCATCTTTCCTGCAGGTCACCTTTAAGTACTGGAAAACCACCATGAGGTCTCATAAGGTTTTCATAGTTAAACACTCCTCACAGGATTGAAAGAGCAAGATGGCCAAGAAAACTCCCATGAAGCATTTTTCAAACACATTCATTTATAACCCAAACTAGCTAATTTACATCTCAATTTACATATATCCCTCAATACTTTATTCCATTGATTAAACATCAGTATATTTACATTTCCATCACTTCCACATTAACAGCAGTGCTAGGTCACAGTGACCTTGCAAATATCTTGTCAAAACCTTTTGTGTCAAAACAGCCCAACCTCAGAAATGCACTATCAAAACATCCCCATCATCCAATGTCAAAACAGCTTCGTCACAGTCTAAGCACATTCAGATCCAACAAATTAACATATCAAGGCTTTATTGCTTTAATATCCAAGTAAGAAACAAAAACCTCATGCCTTCCCTGTGAAAAGAAAATTGTTCTTACTCCCATTTCCCATTGCTAATTAACCAAGTTCCTATTTACTGGTGTGTCTCAGAAGTGATTTTTTTTTCTCACAGTGCCACTGCTGTGACCGACATTTTCATTCAGTCAAACTTACAAAAGTGGCTGAAAGATGAATCTGGGGACTTAGCCTCAGTGATGGTCAAGTCAGTAATATTTCTGGCTAGATGCAAGACTATTCAGCAAAGTGAACAGCACAACTGAAAAATTCTATAAAAACCCCATACATACAGTTCTGGACCATCCCCCATTGCTTTTTAATTATCTCATTGTTCAATTTTCAGACCAACCATTCTTAGTGCTTGGCTTCACTGCAAGTGACTAAATGGGGAAGAAAGAAGTACATACTACATTTATTTTTTTCTTTTTTGAATTTTAAGGACAGAAGATACATAATCCTCAAAGATGAAATCTCACTATTTATAAATCCTGGTCTCAGTGGTTCCCTTGCCCTCCTGTCCAATTGCATACAAAGCAGGAAAAATACCTAACTCTAATGCATAATTGTAGTTTCACACCAGTGCAACTAAATCCACGTGAATCCATTAATTTGAATTGTAATGCCTCTCCACCTTTGCTTTGCCAGCACAGTGTTTGTAAGGGAGGTTTTCAGGAACAGATTCCATCACAAGGCAGCATACTTGAATGTAAACATACATGACATCCAAATATAAAGGTAATCAGGACAGCAGTGTTTAGTGGATTCTTGAATAAGGACATGCATCATCTGAAAATAAAATAATACACTAAACTAGCCTAGAATGTCAGCACTGCGAATATTCATGTTCAGGCAACACTCACAATTTCAGGAAGTAACTTTCTTAATAAGTAAAACTTTTAAATATAGAATACATAAATATAAATCAGTCTGTTAGATTCTTTCCCTTTTTTATTTTTTATTTTTTTCCCAGGCTATTAGATAACACCCAAAGCAATTAAATTTACAAGTAAGAAGAAGGTCATAGGCAATCTGCTCTTAACTGACCTTGTGGTAAAGACATTGTGTCACAACTATTTGTACTATGGCAGGATCTGTTGTATTTTGCTCTGTTTCCCATGAGTCATTTCTGTGGCAGCACAGGGTGATACCATGAATTCAGATTGATTATATCAAGGCAGAACAAATCAGAAGCAACAGCAGCAAATTTGTAGAAACAGACCTGACTGGTGTATTATTGTTATCCCCAGGAAAAGCAAGTAGGGACATGACCATGTACCTTGATCATGTATAAATGCTTTCTGTTTATTTTTTCAGATTTGTTTCACTCTGAAAGTCATTATTTTAAAATTTTTTTTTTTTTCATAAAAGATGTACAGTAGCTCCCATGTAAACTCTCTCCTTAAGAATGGTGTCTCAGTATAGGAGATATTCCCTCTATTTTAAATGAGAAGACTGTTGCAGAATTCATGAACCTCTTAAGTGTGACTGATGTGAAGAGATAGAAAAACAATTCGCTTTGCTATAATTGTGACCTATAGTTTATCTTAACTATGCTTTAATGGATCGTTACATTTATTCATAATTTTCTTTCATTTTCTGAAAAGTAAAATACTGATTTCCAATCTATAGTCTGAGAACTAATCTCAGGATTTCAATAACAAGCTTCACAGGAATAAAGTCTCTTAATGATAGCACTTATTTTCATCTTCTGCAAGATCTTCACTGAAAACAAGATGTACAAAACCAATTTAAAGTCAAGGGTGGAAGTACTTTAGACCTCTCTGGTAGAAACTTCTGCTGCCTGAGAGCTGAAGAGGAAATAGGAGCTGTTTTCATAGGTTGATGTGACCTAGGGGAATTAGATGAAGTGACATACGCATGTGAAACAAAAATATATGGACAAAAAAGAGAGCCAGGGAGTGCTACAATTGCAGAAGAGAATACTAAAAAAAAAGAAGTTAAGTGGTAGGGTGAAGAGTCAGAAGAGAGACATATATACAAGAAAATAAAAAGACCTCATGAAATGGAAAGTGGGGCCAATTTGTTCCTCTGTAACTTTGATTCCACTTGATTTCTGCTATCCAAAGCAAGAAGAATGGCTGAGGGACCTAAGCAGGCTTAACATGAAGGACAGGAGGAGGGGCTGCTGCTGCTGTAGGTCTGCATCTGTAGAAAGACTTCCAATGAAGACAGCTTAAATGATTTCTGATGGTAAAATGGTAAAAATTTGCTAATGCTGTGGGATGTACCAGAGAAGTACTGAGAGAAATGCTGCCTCAGTTGAACAAAAACTTGGTTATCTATAGATCCAAGGGAGCAACAATATTAGCAATGATGGAGGAAGAAACCTACTTAAAATTTACTTAATCATCTAAATTTTCTGAAAATCTACAGTAGGATTGCCAGTACCCCTCTATAGCTGCAGCCCTTGGGCCTAAGTTTTCAGCACTGTAGGATTCATTCTGTGGTAGCTCTGAGATTACTGTATATCCCAGACAGCCACTAAGCACTATGCAGCTGCTTGCTTACTCCTCCCTGCTCTGTGGTGAGATGGGGAGAAGAATCAAAACCAAGTAAAACTCGTAAGTTGAGCTAAGAACAGTTTAATAGTTCAAATAAAAAATATAATAATAGTAATAATTATAATGAAAAGGAAGATAACAAAAAAGAGAGTGAAATAGAATTCAAGGAAGACATATGATGCACGATGCAATTGCTCACCACCTGCTGACTAATTCCCAGACAGACCCTGAGCAGCTATCCTCCCCTTCAAGCCAACTTCTCCCAGTTTATATACCGGACATGATATCATATGGTATGCAAAATTCCTTTGGCCAGTTTGAGTCAGTTATTCTGTCTATGTCCCCTCCCAACTTGTGCACCTTCAGCCTTCTTGCTGCCAGGGCATGAGAAGCTGTAAAATCCTTGATATAGTATAAACGCTACTTAGCAACAGCTAAAAATATCAGTGTGTTACCAACATTTTTCTCATACTAAATCCAAAACACAGCACTATATCAACTATTAGAAGAAAATTAATTCTATTCCAAATGAAACCAGAACACTGGAGAAACACCAGCCTCACAGTGATGTGCCAGGGTGGACAAACTGTCCTTGACATAAGCAGCCTTCCTGGCATCAAGGAGCCTGGTAAATTGATGAGACATTTACACTGTTCTTGTAATTTGTGGTACAAATTACTTGTACTGGAATTTATTCCGTGCAGTTGAGGGGCTCTATATACAGGGCACCTGTGTGTTGCCCAGCATGTATATCAATGCTGGCACAAAATACTTAAGATTCACTTTCCAACTAGAGGTCAGCTGCCTCTGTGGAGCCCAATAATCACTGTGACTGAGAAAGCAGCAAATGACTCTCAAAATAAATGAGCTTTGAAGATCCAGTTTAGATACATTGTTGTAAATTACAATTGCTCCTTGATTTGATCATTAAACCAGTAACATAACTGAGAAACTTAGTATCATCTCTCTGACCAGTTCCTCTGGATTGCCAAGTAAGTAAAACAGTGGCCCAAAAACTTCTCAGTAATATAATCCTGTATCAAAGACTTTTCTGTCATGGGAAATAATTCCAGTGGAATACAAAAATGGGCAGTGTTTCAGATGACTAGCCTTTAAGTAGTAAAATACAGTCCTCTTGTTTAAAGGTGTGGGAGTCACACTTCACATAGTGTTATGAGTTGTTTGCTATTGCCGCTAGTGAAACTCTGAAACAGCAGTAACATTATATTACTTCCACATGGCAGTCATGAGAAGAGGAAACTGTGCGTTTATATGCCACTCTTTAACAGCTAGCCATGCCACCACCTCTTTATGGAGACAGATTGTCCCAAAATAATGGCAATGGAAGCAGATAAACAAGTGCAGGGATAAACAGTTTGGACTGAAGTAACAAGAAAAAAAACCCTCTCTTGAGGTGTTCAAGGCCAGGTTGGATGAAGCCTTGAGCAGCCTAGTCTAGTTGAGAGGCATCCCTGCCCATGGCAGGGAGGTTGGATTAGATGATCTCTAAGGTCCCTTCCAGCCTAAGCCATTCTATGATTCTATGAAAACAAATCAAACAAACAAACAAATCCCACTACAACAAACAAACAAACAAACAACAACAACAACCTACAAAAACTTAAATAAAGAACATGTTTGAGTAACATTCATCCACCATAGCTTTTGCAGGCAATTTCTCTTCTAGTTCAAAATTTTATTTCAACCTTCTTAAACCTTCAGAGGCTTCATTGACAAGCAAAGAGTCCAATTACCATGTTTAGTTTGCTGGTTTTAGTGTGCACTGCAGTCCTTGTCATCATTTCAATGTGAAAAGAAGTTGTGGGTTTTCTTTTCCTTTTAGTGAATTCTTCACTACTATTGTTAAATACTGCACTAGAGACTCCTTTGATTGTTTGGTTATGTTAAAATTGCCATTAAAGCTGTTCTCTTTTGAAACATCTTCCTGTAGGTTTACTTCTACACATCTGATGAAGAACTTTATTTGCTTGTTTGTTTGTTTGTTTACTATGACACACAAGAAAAATATATATAAATCAAATGCTTTGGCCCTCAGGCTTCACTTGTCCTTATGCTGTATCAAAAATTTTGATAAAACTTGTTAAGTAATAATCCTATAAAGACATGAAAGTGGAATGTTGCACACTGACAAATCGCTGGGGGTTGGATACACAAATAATCTTTTTGAAAAATAGATGAATTCTCATGCTAGTTAATTTCTTCCTTATTTCTTTCTTTTTCTAACTTGAAGTTTAAATACTTCTTATTTACAGAATCATATACTTATGAAACAAAATCTCTTGCACCACAGTAAATATGGATTAAATTTGTAAGGAATATAGAAAGACCAGTTGCATCTAACATGTCTGTCTTTTTTTTTTTCTTTTTTTTTTTTTAAATCTCATTTCAGTAATAATTTCTTCTTATTGTTGCAGAAGAGATATCTTGACAAACACTGACACTTGCACTGGTAGTAGACAAACTTCATCACAAGACAGATTTCTTACTCCAGAAAATGGAGAAAAAGATCACATAACTATTGGAGGTTGAACATCAGTGGGGTATGGAACTGCCATATGCAAAATACTGTTCATGGAGAAAGGTATGATGAAAAGTATTGTGAAGGGAAGAAAAAAAAAAATCCTAAACCTTTAAAGATATCAAGTGAGAGAGATGGGAAATAAGAAGCACTGAAATAACTTTGAATTTTCTTCTGTGAAATCAAAAGACCTAAAGCCTATTCACATTGTCAGGCATTAACCAGTCTAGTGCAACAGGGGAAAAGCTGAGATGAGAATAGAAATTTTAACAATAGCACAATGTCTTATAATTTTATGGATCCTTTCAGTTCATTGAGCTTTCACCTGGCTTGGTTCTCTCTCGTCTCTCTACTTGTGGATGTTTTGTGTGTGTATGTGCGGCTTCTCATCCCAAGCATTTTTGCCTGAAATGCAACATGGCTTTTCTACTCCATCTACTGCATATTTCCTGACTGTGCAGTCCCAAACTAATTCAGTTTCAACTTCCATGCAGCACCATGGCAATGACAGTATATGACCCACGAATCACAGAGCAGATATGTGACAGTAGTGACACTACTGTTACCATTTGTGAGAACAGTAATAAAACTTGCAGAGTCACTACAGATAGAATGGGCTATTTTCTGTGATATTAAAATCACACACAGTTGAGTGCCTGCTCCTCTTTGTCTCTGTGGTCAGAGATTAAGAACTGATGCAAAGACATTAAACCCTATTTGGAAATTTTGAGGAAAATGGCTTCCTACGAGTTGAGCCATGCCTTTGATCTTATATTTGCCTCATTATAAAAGCTTATTACAAGCCACTGCATCTATTGCTTTGCTACCATGCTATACACTTTGAGAAAAGGACCAGGATATCCAACAAAAAAAAAAAGTTTTGCATGAAAATATGCTATAATAAATACATAAACAAGTCAAATGCAATGAGAAGCTTCTAATAAAAGTCAAAGCACTTAGTAATCAGCATCTGTGTCCAAAAAGTTCCTGCAAAGTTTCACGCAGATATATTCAATGAGTTTTCACTGCTTTGTGTATACTTTTTTCTTCTCAGTAGCAAGCAGGTGATATCCTTTTAGTCCATTTGTTTTTAACCTAGTGGGTTTGTCTGCAGATTAGAGAACTCCTAAGTCCTCTCTGCACCATTTGGCATAGTTTTTTATTGATCTGTTGATTTGGTTGTTGCGCTTGGAATGCTTTATTGGTCATTCAGTTGTCACCAACAACACAATATGAATAAGAAGTGACAAATTCTCAGAAAGACTCATGTGCATGTATATAAATTTTTTAATGGCTGAAATCTTATTTGAAAGCTTTCAGCTTCAAAGATCCACTTACCATTCAATGGTTGCATTCAAATGAGCACAGTTTTAAGCAAAAGAGTTCATTCCTTATTTTGATGTAGGATCAGTCCTGCTGTTTCAGCTAAACCTTATCCCTTGTCATGTAACAAAGCTGACAAGATGACAAAAAAGGCTTTAGTGCTAACAAACTTTGTCTGTTCCCCCTTTTGGCTTTCCAGCAAACATCTAGCAAGTGTCACTGGTATTTATTTAAAAGTAGAAGAGATCAAACACATGCAGGCTATTTAAAAATAACAAGCCATTAGTGAAAAAAAAAGAAAAGGCAAAATGAACAAAAAACAAAAATCAAAAGTAGTATTTACAGCACCGCTAAAGAATAGGGATACAGTTGGGCTGACCCTGTGCTGTTTGCAAACATCTATGTCTTGTGAACTATGAGACCTGGTCTCTAAGGAGAGCAAGAAATCATGCTTCTGTGAACCCTTTCACTCTTTGCCTTTGAAAAATAGAAACTTAAATGTTAAAGAGACCAAGAAATAAAAGCAATAAAGAGAATGCTCCCCAGATCTTGCCCTCTCCTCCCTTCTGTGTCTCCTGGATTGGATACAGAAAAAAATAGTCTTTTCACATGGTGTGCTCCTGCCACCCTGGCTGCTATGGCTGTAGCCCTGTGTTTGGCTGCAGTGATCCCACCAGATCAGCCAGAGAGCAGCCCCCAGCCCCCAGCAGCACCAGGGGCTGTCTGAAAAGATCTTTCCCTTGCAAAGGAGACACAAAAGACAGGAGGCACAGCAGCACTGAGAGCCATAGAGAACAGTACGAAATGCTTCTTCTAGAAGCTGAGTACCTGATCCTTGTTCTCAGGATACTGGAGCTCAGAGGACAGCTTTTAGAAATTTGAAGGTGTTTTAAACAGTCCATGTAGAACTAGATAGTGAAGTGGAAAAAAGCAATGTTCATCACATCAGTTGCGTATTACATCTGCTAGATAGCTGTAAGCTCTGTGAAATACAGTGCATTTATCTAAAGCTTAGATGACAAGTGTCCCTCATATTCACTAAGGAAAACAGAGGGGAAAAAAAGCTCCAAAATGTGACTGATAATCTGCAACGAGAAATTTCCTTCCCAGAACAAAGTACAGCGTTGGTGACATACATGAAAAGAATTAATCCATATTTAAATCTTAGCACTGACAAACAGTGGGTGACTTTGGGAGCATTTGCTTTACTCTGTTCTAGGTTATTTCTAGCTGTGTAGGCAGAGAGTACAAAGGCAGATGGTTTTAACAGAAGGAAAACATAACATCATTTGTAATGTTACCTGTGATCTTAGGCATTGCTTTCAAACAAGAAGGTTGGTGTCAGGAGCTAATGGATCCAAGCAACTGCCCTTAAAGGGGAATGCAGGATATTCCTGCTGCTGGCTCTTTGTGTCTGGCTGCAGAGTAATTTCTCAGGGCCCATTTTTCTACACTCTACACTATTTTAAAATAGAATATAAATACTGGCTTCTCTGAAGTTAACCAAAGCTTTGCCATTGACTTCAATGGGGCCACAATTTCATAAATATGTTGGTTTTTTTCTGTTGACTAAAATGTTATTATTGCTTTCAGCATGGCACCTTAAGGTTGATGCTTACACCCCAGAAGATTAAATGGGCCTCTGCACTGTATAGAATACAACTTCTAATTGCAAGCCACATTGTCTGCTCTCTCCCATCAATGATCAGAGAAGTAAGTCCTGCTATAGCACATTATTTTGCCCAGAAACAAATGCATTGAGCATGGCAGGATCTTATGGGAGAGGGAATGTGCTTCATTAGGTGTCCTGGGTTCAGCTAGGATAGGACTAATTTCCACTGGGAGCTAGGAGGTCACAGCCAGTATAAGCAACTGAACCAGCCACTGGATTACTTGATACTTCACTCTCTACAACTACCTGAAAGGACATTGTAGAGAGGTTGGTGCTGGTCTCTTCTCACAGGTAAATAGTGATAGAACAAAAGGGAATGGATTCAAGCTGCTTTAGACTGGACATTAGGGAAAAAAATTTCACAGAAATAGTCAGACACTGGAGTAGGCTGCCCAGGGGGATGGTTGAGTCACCATCCCTGGATGTGTTCAAGGGTCATTTAGATGTGGTGTTGAGGGACATGGTTTAGGGGTGAACTTTGTAGAGTAGGGTTAATGGTTGGACTTGATGATCCCAAGGGTCTTTCCCAACCTTAATGATTCTGTGATACCATACTGATGTCCTCCCTTGCTATATAAGGGTGGGGCAAAATGTGGTCTCTGTCAAGAACCAGGCCATGCAGTTGGGGCAGCTTTAGATGGACTGTTTGTTCTGTATGACTCACTTTATGTGTTGTTTCATTACTGTTATTATAGTTGTTACTTCTCCTTTTGTGTTGTTCTATTAAATTCTCCTTAACCCACAGGGTTTTGCCTTTTTTCTACTTATTATCCTTCCCATTGAACTGGGGAGGAGGGGGGGTGTGAGTAAGTGGTCACATGGTGCTCAGCTCCCATCTGGGTCTAAACCATCACATCGGGCAAACTGTCACAGCTGAAAAGTGATCACATTTTGAAGTGCACAAGATCTTCTGCTTTTATGAGAACATATACTTCCTGCATTCATAGACCAACATCACAACTATGTACAAAATTGTAGCAGGTAGGACTTCACTCAGGAAGGAGATGGTTCTATTAAAAAGTAACAAAATCAAATCACTATAGATCTGTTGGAAGAATAAAAGGTACAAAATAAGCTCAAGATTGTGCAATAGCTTTGCAGTCAGAGAGGTCTTACACTTCAATCTGTGAGCTGGAATTTGGTGACCAACTTAAAGAGAGGCAATAGATAAGGGAGATTAATCATTAAATGATTGATTGCTGGGAGGACCAGTCTGCAGAACAAAGACTTGAAGTTGTTGGAGAAGAACTTTCTTTTACAAACAGTTAGAGAATGAGACAGAGGTGAGTTGCTACTGGCCCTAGTTAGCTCCAATCCCCCAAGAAAATTATCCAGAGTCCTAAGGACTGAGAGGCACTTGGCAGTAGCAATCAATATGATGCAGTGGTTCTTTGATTGCTAGACAAAAGTTCAACGATTAAACTTTAATGCAGAATCTCAGAGCAAATGTTTTAGAAATTACTAAGCCACAATACAAGTTAAGTGTTCACTTTGCTTTTCTCTACTATTACTCATATTGCATGTAGAACATGAATTCATTTGGCATCAATATCAATTTCTGGAAAGGCTCAGATTCCCAATTGCATTCAAATTTGTTTAGTGGACAATTTATTACATTACCTATGCTAAGCATGAATAGTGTATTTGTACATAGAAATGCAGAATCATGGAACAGTTTGGTTTGGAAAAGACTTTAAAAATCATCTAGTTCTAACCCCCGTGCCATGGGCAGGCACACCTTCCACTAGACCAAAGAATCACAGAATGATAGGGGCTGGAAGAGACCTCCTAACATCATCTAGTGCAAACCCCCTGCCAAGGCAGGTTCATCTAGAGAAGGTTGCACAGGAATGCATCCAGACAGGTTTTTAATGTCTCCATCTCTCCAGAGACAGAGACTCCACCACCTCTCTGGCAGCCTGTTCCAGTGTTCCATCACCCTCAAAGTAAAGAAGTTCCTCCTCATGTTGAGGTGGGACTGTCTATATTCAAGTTTGTGTTTGTTACCTCTTGTCCTGTCACTGGGCTGAAAAAAGACTGGTCCCATCCTCTTGACACCCACCCTTGAAGATTTATAAGCATTCATAAGATCCCCTCTCTGTCTTCTCCTGAATAAAAAGACCCAATCCCCTCAGCCTTTCCTCATAAGAGAGGTGCTCCAGTCCCCATATCATCTTTGTAGCCCTTTGCTGTTCCCTGTCCAGCAGTTCCCTGTCCTTCTTGACCGGGGACCCCAGAACTGGACACAATATTCCAGATGTAGCCTCACCAGGGCAGAGTAGAGGGGAAGGAGAACCTCTCTCACCTGCTGGACACACTCTTGTTAATGCACCCCAGAATACCATCGGCCTTCTTGCCCTCAAGGGCACATTGCTGGCTCATGGTCATCCCGTTGTTCACCAGGACTCCCATGTCTCACAGAGCTGCTTTCCAGCAGGTCAACCCCTAACCTGTACTGGTCCATGGGGTTAGTCCTCCCCAGGTACAGGACCCTACACTTGCCCTTGTATTTCAAAAGGTCTCTTTCAGCCCAACTCTGCATCTTGTCCTGATGTTGCTGAATGGCAGCACAACCTTCTGGTGTATCAGTCACTCCTCCCATTTTTATGTCATCAGCAAACTTGATGAGGCTACACTCTGTGCCTTCATCCAAGCCATTGATGAACACATTGAACAGGACTGGACCCAGTACTAACGCCGGGGGAGCACACTTGTTACAGACATCCAACTAGACTCTGCACCACTGATCACAACCCTCCGAGCTCTATTGATCATGCCAATTCTCAATCCACCCCACTGCCCACTCATCTAACCCACACTTCCTAGGCTTGCCTGTGAGAATGCTGCGGGAGACGGTGTCAAAAGCTTTGCTGAAGTCAAGGAAGACAAGGTCCACTGCCCTCCTCTCTTGTATCCATCCAGTCATGCCCTCATAGGAGGTTATCACATTAGTCAAACAGGACTTCTGTTTGGTAAATCCATGCTGAACTACTCCTGATAACTTTCTTTTCCTCCACATGCTTTGAGATGATGCCCACAATGACCAGGTTGCTCAAAGCCCCATCTAACCTGGCCTTGAAACTTTCAGGGATGAGGCATTCACAGCTTCTCCAGGCAACCTGTTCCAGTACCTCACCACCCTCAGAGTGAATAATTTCTTCCTAATATCTCATATAAAATCTATGCTCTTTCAGTTTGAAACCATTATCCTTCACCCTATCACTACTCTCCCTCACAAACAGTCCCTCCTTATGTTTCCTGTAGACTCCCTTTAAATACTTGAAGGCTGGTATAAGATCATCCTGGAGCCTTCTCTTCTCCAAACTAAACAATCCTAACATTCTCAGCCTGTCCTCATAGGGGTGGTGCTCCAGCCTCCTGATCATCTTCCTTGCCCTCCTCTGGACTCACTCAAGCAGGTCCATGTCTTTCTTATGCTGGGGGCCCCAGAGATGAACACAGTACTGCAGGTGGGGTCTCATAAGAGAGAGCAGAGTAGAGGGAGAGAATCATCTCCATCAGCCTGCTGGCTCCACTTCTCTTGATGCAGCTCAGGATGCAATTGCTTTTCTGAGCTGCAAGCACACATTGCTGGCTTATATGTCCTCAGTTTTTCATCCACCAACAATCGCAAGTCCTTCTCAATAAAGCTGCTCACACTCCACTTATTGCCCAGTCTGTATTTGCGCTTGGAATTACCCCAACCCAGGTGCAGGACCCTGCACTTTGTCTTATGGAACTTTATGAGGTCCTCACAGGCCCACCTCTCAAGCTTGTCAAAGTCATTCTGGATGACACCCCTTCACTCTGGCGTGTCGACCACACCATTCAGCTTGGTGTCATTGACAAACTTGGTGCGGCTACACTCTCTCCCACTGTCCGTGTCACCGACAAAGATGTTTGTCTGTCAAAGATATCTGTTTCTACCAAAGGATGTTCCTTGTACTTCACTGGCAGTCTCAATTATTTTAATGTACATTCTTAACTTTTAATAAATCAAAGAGAATTGTCTACAACCACTAAACCTAGAACAAAGTAATTTAACTTGGCAGTTTCATCACCCATATGGCACATTTCAGCTCTGTTTACTTCACATTTGTTTCCTCTGGAACTCTCCCATAAGGAGAATGAAAATTTCAAGGAAGCAATAAAGTAATAATGTTATCAATAGTAAAAAATTACATTTTTTTTCTCTGACACTGTGCATGTCATAGAAGCATTATAATGCCCAATCGTGTAATTTGATTATATTTTAAAGTAATTATACTGAAAACTTCTCCTCTTTTTTATGATACTAACATACTGTTGATATTTATTCTCCTTGTGACAAGGCACATATGCAGAAATGATGGCAGTTGTAACTCAATGGTGGCAGTACAAAATGAAACATAACTCCCTGCAAACTCTTGCTGAAGTCCGCAGTTGGATCTGTGCAAATATTTCTGCTGGAATTTAATATGAACTTCTTACATTATACATGTCCAAGGACAGAGTTTAGCCCCAGCATCAGTAGTTGTGTTGCTTTCACTATTAGATCCTAACATACAAGTACTGCCTTTAGTTTCAGCCAATCTTAAACCTACACAGCACTTCTCATTTTAGGATGTTGTTTTCATACTCTTTTATCTTAAAGCTCTCAGGATTTTGCTACAATGTGAAAGTTTCCAAGCTCCTTGTGTCTCCTTTGGACTAATTTCTGGAGTATGTTGGCACCTTTGGGATGGGGAGGAGAGGATTTTTAGACAAATTATTTCAGCTGTTTCTAGGGGCAGACAAGGTTTTCTTACTGTTGGGTTGAGAAGGTCTTACTTTCATTTGCTCTCCAGAAAACATTTGGCAAAGTGGCAGTAGTAGCAGATGGTATAGAGTGGGATGACTTACCTTTGTATCATGGACATTTCCATGTCCATAACCAGAAAAGTTTTAATATCTGAAAAATCTCAGTGAGGAGTTTTTAAGGGGAGGCAAGGATTAAAGGTGGGCAAGGAAAAGACAGCAGTGGAGATAGAAAGCACAAAAAGCCTTCAGAGGAGGTAGTACCCACTGTGGGGTAACAGTGGAAGACAGTGGCAGAGTCCAATAGCGTGGTATTCTAACAGAACAAAGAACCACATAAGCATGTTGAAGGTCATCTAATAATTTCCCTTAAAATTTCCTTCACAGATAATGAGAATTGAGGAAACCAAGTCAAAGGATCCACTGGGTGAGCATGACTGGCATGAGTGAGATCATGTTTTATGGCCAAATCCATTTTATCCTAGATTGGTAAACTAAGTGATGCAGAAGCTCTCAGCATGGCAACAGTAACGGCCCTAAAACATTGCACATTTGAGAAAACAACCTGGCTTGGCCAAGTGGGAGATCTCTGGTGTACTTGAATGCCTGTTGACTGTCCTCAGTATGCTTGATGAATCCCCATGCCTACAAACACATCTCCTTGAAGCACAAGCCCATCTTTACTCTAGACACAGAGGGACTGGGAGCTCCTGTAAAGGAGCTGGGGGCAATCTCAAATGTCTCTTTTATGGGCTGTGAACTTCTGTCCAGTGATCTCTCATCAGAAGCCCACACATCTTACCTGAGTTAAACACTCTCAGAAAGGGGGTCTGATCCCTTGTATCAAAAACATTAGAAAGAGACTGTGAAAAGGTTTTCCCAGCTTCTGCAAGCAATACAAGCTCTTGGTTCTGTGTTAACAAAAATCATGATCCAGGGACCAACTTTGGCAGCCTGATAACATTGTACAGCAGTGCAGAACTATTGCCTGGGAGAATGGAGGAGCTCCTATCAACATCTGGTCTCCTTCTCTCCAGGCTGTCTGTAGTACTGGAAACCTTGCCTCTGAAAGACACAGGCAGCAATTCAATGCTTTTTCTATTTCATTTCCCTCAGTGCTCCAGAAGACATGCTGGAATGTTCTCACATGCACAGACCATTAGTTGTGGATGTGAAGGTTTTTTCATTACATAAACTAAGATCATACTAAAACTGTCTGACTAAATCCAATAAAATGTTGTCTTTCTCTCTTCAACTAGAGGTTTTCCACTGCTAATTTTTGCCATTTCTTTTCTCTGTTAGTCTACCTAAAATCCAGTTCCTTATATATTCTTTGAAAGTACAGTCCTTTGAGGTTATTGGTGTGCAGCTCACCATTAGTAATATTACAGTTACAGGCCTTACAATTCTATTTTCTAATATTATGGCTATCACACAGACTCAAGGAGACTGAAATGGCTCTGAAAGAGACTAACTGGTTACCAAAAGCAGTTTAAAGCACTTTTTAAAAGAATTATCTGTGATTTTGTTTGTAGAAAGTAGACTTAAAGCCATACAATAAAAAAAGACTCATTAAAATAACATCATTTAACATTTGTGTGAAATGTACATCTTTGTCATTCTTTAAATTAGTACAAAAGAGGTCTGAGTCCCCATAGACCAGAATGGTCTGCAAAGAACTAAGGCAGATTTTGAGATAATCGCACTAAATTTCTACCTGACTTTGAGTTGCAAACATTTCTCAGTGTCATAACTTTGGTAACTCATATCCATGGTTTGACTGTCATTTTTTGATAAAATGTTAGTGCTGTATTGTCATTACTGTTCTGTGGCAAGCAGTCATATGTTGAAAGAGAGAGTGAAATGGCTTTATCAGGAGCCACTATCTCAGAAGCTGTTTCAAATTTGTTTACAAAGCCATTCTGATAACCTGCTCTGACTGATGCAGCAATGTTTTACAGTACAATTTCATCTACAGATGTTGCCAAAGGACAATATTCCCCTGCATTGACTAATGCATTTCTCTGGAAATAACCTTCTGATTTTAGTGGGACTTGATGCCGCATAAGATGCCATTCAGCATAAATAAAGGTGTCAAAATATGGCCCAGAATTATTATCCATATAACCTAAACCTCAGTAAAGCAATGAGATACCCAGATTAATGGCTAACGCCTGGGATGACATTCCTATCTTAACCCACGCTGTCTGACCGAAGGTTAATAATAACATGCACATAGTATGTCATCAAATTCTGAAATACAGTCACAATAGTATGAAATTTTAGAATAAATATCTGCCTTCATTCTAGTTTATTCCCCTTGTGAATTTAAGTAATCTTCTTAAAATATTGTTTAATATAATTTTTGAGATTTAATAACAATCTCTTGACCAAGAGGGGACAAAAGCCAGTGTTTACCCAGCTTGTTCTCTGTGGCATAAGTTTGTTTGAGAATGCTTTTTCTTTTTAGTCGTACATTAAGAAACATCTTCTCAATTATCTTTGATGCCATCAAACAGCTTTTCCCAGTTAATGAGAGGTCTTTAATCGTATCTAACAACAACACATTTGTAAAGTATTTGTGGATGCCTTGAATATCAAAAGCATTACATCAAGCTGGATTTTATTTTTATGCTGTCTTGTACCATTTTCCACACCATCTCAATTGCTAAATAACAGCGCAGTTTAACTCACATATGCAGAACATATGGGCATAAAGTAAGAATGTATTTTACTGATTCCATAAAGTATTCTAGCAGTATGATCTTCCACTCATAACATGTTTCTGAATATTCTAATAGAAAAGACAAGGAAATTAGTTATCATTCCTTTGGTACTTCAAAGTCTTTCACTACTGTCTCTGCATCAAATTTTCCATGGTTACATTACTTAATACAACACAAGCAAGTCTGGTAGAAATGATGGTCATGTCCATGGTTCAGCAATCTGGGCTTCTCATTGCATTTCCAGTGAATGTGCAAAAACAAAAGGCAGAGCAATCTAGTGACAAATTTTGTATTCATAAATCCAGATCAGGTCCAAAATTCCCTTCTACGTGAACAGAGACAACAAGACTTCCAATTAAGAGGGAGATTTACGACAACCCAAACATTGCAAATGTTTGCAAAAGAAATGTGTCTGAAATGTTGTCTTTGACTCAGGGCTATGATCTATATATGACTGAGGTACATATCTAGGAAATGTATTCCTACCTTTTGGCACAAAGGGATTTTTTGAGGAGGATGACTGGATTTTAGGATAGTAGGACAAGAAGGCATATCATCACAGTTATGCTAAGATATTTTTACCTGAGATTAGAAGTACAATTCTTGATCTTCCTTAGCCAGAAGTTGTTTAAGTTCATAGCTCTGACCTTTCCTATATGATGTCGTAAGCAGATGGCTGTCCACTTGAGAGGGGCATTTCATTGCCATAATCCTACACAAAAAA
>JANHGN010025719.1:103611-118711 GCA_024605025.1 Megaceryle maxima | reverse complement strand
TTTCCTGCAGGGGTGGCGTAGCTGAAGCTCGCGGTGTGTGGCCTGGTTCCGCCAGCACGGGAAGGCTTTTCTCGAGTTCCAGGCACATCTTCAGAAGCAGCTGGTGGTTCGAGTGCCTATCCATAAGCTCTATGACTTTTTTTAATAATTCCATGATACCACTACATTTTATTTTCAATGTTTTTATTCCTCTATTTTAGTAAGTCAAGAGCAGGGAAATCCCACCATATACCTGTACTTACAGATCTATAAGTGTACATTATTGCTTCATCACTGAAATGAAAGATAAACTCAGAACTGCGTTATTTATATTCTAGAATGAGATTTTTCACTCTAAAGTTTAATTAAAAAAAAAAAATTAACTTATTTTAATTTATATACCCCCCCAATTAATCCAGCAAACTGTCCCTATATGATTTGGAGTAATTCTTGTTCATTGATATTGTTCATACATATGGGAGAATGGGCTTAGTTATTATCTATCGTTCAATCTGCCCTTTGAAAAAAGGTCCCAGCAATTACCAGGTCAGTAAGTTCATCTTTCCAGTTGCCTTCAAGAGTTGTAGTTTTAAGTGCTTGTTTGAAGGTAAGACCTGTATTCCCTCACTGCATGAACACTATCATACTGTGAGATTTGCCAGCAAGAAGCTTAATACTTTCCCCAGTATTGTCTTTGAGGTATACCACTTCCCTTATTATCCTTCTTTAGTAAATAACACTGCAAGTTTCAAATCTGAGTGCTTAAAATTAGACTCTTAGATCTGTAGTCAGGCTTTTAAATAAGTGTCCAGATTCTCAGAAGTGAAACCAGGTTGAATTTGGAAGCCTACAGAGGGTATTAGAAGAACAAGTTTAAGTAGCTAGCTTTGGCATTTTTTTTTTTTTTAAACTCGATTTTAAGGTTTGTACTGAGGTATTTTCTTCTGATAATGGAGGGGTATGTGGTCCTCCTCATACAGCAACAAACCCTGTGCTTGCATGCAAAGATTAGGAGTCATAATGCTCTCCTATGAACGCTGAGTACAGGTGTCAGAACATCAATTGACCTTAATTTATTTTACATCTTGAAGTTATTCCATGTTTGAGTGTCAAAACTGGGTAAACTGCTTTAAGTGTGTGAAATGAATTCTATATTCTATTTAATCCTGAAATTTGAATGATTCAAACATGAAACATAAAAAGATGGATTTAGTCTTGTAAAATTTCTGCTTCTTAGAAACCCATGACCAGTTTTTCTGTGCTACCCTCCTTTTGCATTGCTTGTGCAGTCCCCAGAGATGCTCAGCAGAAAGCAGCTGCATAATGGAGAAACTGAACAGGTTAGATGATGCTCCTGCAGCCACAGTGCAGGGATGTGTGTGGAGAGGCAATCCAAGGTGTCCCATGATTAACTTCCCTCCTGTAGACAAAGGCTCAAGTTTGACAGCTGTATGACTGCTCAAAAATAATGCTTTGGAGCAGATAATTGGAGCCAGCCCTGTATATCTATAAACACCCACACTAAAGTGGTCCTGTATCGCTTCTCCTGCCAATGTTCTCTCTGAAGGTAAATTTATGGTTTGTCCATGCTGTAGCTGAGTCAAAACAATAAGATTCCTTTATAAGCAAGAGCAGAACATTCTTTCTTTAAGGAAGGCTTCCAAAAGAAGATGTGGGCAAATCAGTGTAGCCGCTGCACTTAGATAAAATTGCAAACAGGTACCTTTAACAGTGAGTCATTGCTTCATTTAGTCATGTTTATACCCTACTCTGCCATGCCCAAGCGAGACCAGCTCATTCCATAAGGGAGAACACTTTCCAATGTGTTTGAACTCCAAAGCCCAAGTCATGAGAGCCCTTAATATTTATCCTATGTAAACTACTATTGCTGTTGTATCATGGTTTGGCTATGAAATGTGAGGAAAAATAACTGAATCTTCAGAAATGTTTTTTGGATGAGTCAGTGTATATTAGAAATGTTTAAATAATGTGTAGTGTTAATAAGAGAGATTATTTGTCTTCATGCTTAACCTATTTCTCATGGTAAAAAGGCTTATGCAACCACTGCCTCTGTCCTCCTGTCATCCCTTCATGCAGTGGGAAATGGTGCTGCTCAGACAAATGAATATCCCTTGTTTTTATTTCTTATGGTTTTGCAGTGGGTCACTGGGTATAGGAGAGGTGAGACCAATAGAGCTCTGAACGCCATAAGGTACCAAAGTTGGTCAGAAATAAATCATTTGGAAACCAGGCTGCATTAGTTCCACCGTTCATTGGACTGCTTGTGGTAGTTTAGGAAGGGGATGAGCACAGCAGTTGGGCTACTGGGTCAGACTGAATCAAAGTTTTAATTCTAGAGCTGAAGGTGAAACTGGGTTTTCTGCCTCTTTTATCTTCCATATTGTTAGCATTGTCCCTAATCACAGAATTATTGAGGCTGGAAAAGGCTTCTGAGATCATCAGGTCCAGCTGATGTCCCAATACCCACCACATCAGCTAGACCATGGCACTAAGTGCCACATCCAGCCTTTCCTTAAATACCTCCAGGGACATTGACTCCACCACCTTCCTGGGCAGTGCATTCCAATGCCTAGTCACCCTCTCTTTGAGGAAATGCTTCCTGATATCCAACTTAAACCTTCCCTCATGCAGTTTCAGGCCACACCCTCTTGTCCTGTTACTAGTTGCCTGGGAGAAGAGACAGACCCCCACCCACTGATAAGGTCCCACCTGAGTCTCCTCTTCTCCAAGCTGAACAACCCCAGCTCCCTCAGTCTTGTCTCGTAAGACTTTCCCACCAGCCTTGTCACTCTCCTCTGGACCCTCTCCAGCATCTCAATATCCTTCTTAAAGTGAGCGTCACAGAACTGTACACAGTACTTGAGGTGAGGCCTCACCAGTGCTGAGTACAGGGGGAGAATTACATCCCTAGACCTGTTGGCCACACTATTCCTGATAAAAGCCAGGATGCCATTGGCATTCTGTGCCACCTGGGCACACTGCTGGCTCGTGTTCAGCCAGTTATCAGCCAGTACTCCCAGGTCCCTCTCTGCCAGGCTCCTTTCCAGCCACTCATCCCCCAGTCTGCAGTACTGCAGTGGGTTATTGTGGCCAAACAAGACCTGCGCTTGGTCTTGTTGAACTTCATACCGTTGTCCTCAGCCCTTTGGTCCAGCCTGTCCAGGTCCCTCTGCAGTGTCTTCCTACCCTCTGGCAGATCAATGCTCCCCACCAGCTTGGTGTCACCCATGAATTTACTAAGGGTAGACTCAATCCCCTCATCCAGGTCATCAATAAAGATGTTGAATAGAACTGGGCCCAGTGCTGATCTCTGAGGGACACTACTGGTCACCAGACACCAACTGGATGCAGCACCATTCACAACCCTGTCTGGGCCTGGTCATCCAGACAGTTTTTAACCCAGTGAAGGGTACGCCTATACAAGCCATGGGCTGCCAGCTTTTCCAGGAGAATGTTGTGGGAAACTGTCAAAGACTTTGCTGAAGTCTAGGTAGACCACATCCACAGCCTTCCCCTCATCCACTAGGCAGGTCACCCAGTTATAGAAGGAGATGAGATTGGCCAGGCAGGACCTTCTGTTTCTAAACTCGTGTTGTCTGGGCCTGATCCCTTGGTTGTCTTGTACATGCTGATTGATGGCACTCAGGATGATTTGCTCCATAACCTTGCCAGCCACTGAGGTCAGGCTGACAGGCCTGTAGTTCCCTGGATCCTCCTTCTGGCCCTTCTTATAGGTGTCGCATTGTCCATCCTCTGGGACCCCCCCAGTTAGCCAGGATCGGTGATAAGTGATAGAGAGCAGCTTAGCCAGTTCTTTCACCAGTTCCCTCAGCACCCTAGGATGAATCCCATCTGGACCCATGGACTTGTTAGGATCTAAATGGTACAGCAGGTCACTAACTACTTACTCCTGGATTACGGGAGGGGTATTCTGCTCTTCATCCCTGTCTACCAACTCAGAAGCCCAGTTGCCCTGAGGACAGCCAGTCTTTTTGTTAAAGATTGAGGTAAAGAAGATATTAAGCACCTTGGCCTTCTCCTTATCTTCTGTTACTATGTCACCCCAAGTCCTGTACCTAGCAGTTTTGGGTTCATCACATTGTCACCATTATCCGCCTTGAGTGGGACAGCAAACTGAAGGCTGTCCTTAGGCTTATTTCTAGTGAGCCTGGTTTTATCCTGTTCCCTCTTCAAGCCTAGTTTAGGCTCAAGCTGCTTGGGGGAAAAAAACAACCTGTTTAAAAGTACTTTATTTTTCAATAGATTGATATTTGTGGAATAAAAACTTTGGAATTCTTTATTTGAAGGGGTTAATAAGCCCAAGGGGAGGTGTGATTCAGTTGATATCTTCTACCTGAAATTCTAATAGTATTTTAACAATCCCCCTCACTAAAAGCCATCAAAAAAAGTTAAGAAGCCTTAGGATAAGTCGAGAGGTGTGGTTGGGTGTCCTTGCACAGAGACATAATTGCTCAGGAAACAGACAAGGGGTAAGTGCTCAGTTACTGCAGCAAGTGGAGTTTGACAGTGGTGTCTCATGTTCTGTACCATTTCTAAATGTGTGTATAATGGTCCTGAAAAGGGGATACCAGTGAGGTGACTAAGATTGCTGTTGAGACACAATTATTCAAGGTGGCAAGAATGAAGGCAGACTGTGAAGAATTACACAAGAATCTGAACAGACTGTGTGACTGGGCAATAAAATAGTAGATGAAATTCAGTGTAGATAAATGTGAAGTGATGCATGTGGGGAAAAACAATCCTAGCTTCACATATAAAATGATTGGCTCTGAGCTGTCTGTTGCCACTCAGGAGTGAGACCTTGGGTTATGATGGATAGTTCCATGAAAACATCAGCCCATGCTCAACAGCAGGCTAAAAAGCAAATAAAATTTTAGGAATTATGAGGAAAGGACCAGAGAACAAAACACATAACATCATTATGCTGCCGTATAAATATATGGTTCACCTGTAACTTGGATATTGCATGTAGGTCTGATTTCCACGTCTCAATGTGGATGCATTAGGACAGGGATTATTCAGAAGTGGGAAAGGAGAAAGTATGCAAAGAGCTGAGCTGAGCAGGCTAGGAGTCTCTTGCCTGGGGAAAAAAGTAAACGGAAGGTAATGATGATAGGGTTGACAACACTGTGAATGGATGGAGAGGAATGGATCTTTCACTGTCTCAGCACAAGAGTGAAGGGGTGTTGAATGAAGCTTATAGGAAACTGGTTCAGAACAGGGAGAGGCATCTTTTTCAGAAGTAAATAGTGCACCTTCCCAGACATGTGCAGAGGATCTTGGGGAGACTGGGTAAATAGTTGGATGAAATGCCTGGTCAAAGATTGCTGGATGCAGAGGCCAGAAAAATCTTGAGAAATCTCCTGAGAAAATGGTCAAGACTGGAAGTATTTTAAGTTAGAAATATTATGGTTGTCCTGTACACTTATCTGTGCCCACTTTTGGTCTCTGAGACTAATACATGGATTTGAGGAGATCAGGATCTACGGGCTTGACTCTTTGAGCCCTGCCAAAAATCTATCAGATGTATGCATGCATGCAATTCATAAATCAGTTGCATACCACTAGGACTTCAATCTCTTCCTCCGCAATACTGAGTACAAAGATAATTACGGAAAAAGGAGTTTGACAACACAACCAGGCAATTGTTCCAGTCTTATGTACATTGATTGTGTTAATGTGTCAAAAAATGCTTATAGTGCAAATTCAAATGTGATTGACGCTGGAATTTCTTAGTAGTAAGAAATGTATGCCTTGTGAATTTGAGTAGTATTCAAGAACATCAAATAGCTTCTGAATTTATGCATGAAAGTATTTGCTGGGGGGAATCAAAGATTTTTGGTTTGAGTCTCCTCCAAAAGTTTTGGGAAAAAAAATATTTAATGTCCTCCTTCCTCCTACATTTAAACGTTTTTCTAAAGCTAGCTCTTTGTATTTACTGCATGTGTTACTGCATATAAGTGTTTATTTCACCATATAGATATTTAATTAGAGAAATGAAGAGATGAGTTGAGAGTTTTCTTGAATTCTACTATATTTTTTTGATATTACATCTCTGAGGTCTTCCATTCTCCAAATTTGAATGTTTCCGATGAATAAAATTGATAAATAGTGAATTCAATATTTTTCTTGAATTTGATATCAAAATTAGGAAAGAAAAAACATACTGCTAAACTTAGGTGTGGGAAGTGGAGGTTAGATATGCATGGGAAGAGGAAAGGGTGGAGCCTGAGGCAAAAAGGTCCATTTAATTGCTAAAAACCTTTAAAAATAAACTACTAGCTGCTACTGTCACAGGTCTGATCCATTTTAATAGAGCATAAATTGACATTTGAAGGAAAACATAATCCAGTGAAGTAGTCTTGAGAATTTAGGTTGGTTTAAGAATCCTGAGTCTGATGGTGAGACAGGGAAGGGCTTTGGTCTTGCAGCCTCTGTGGGGACCCTTTCCTCTACTTTGCTCTCATGGTGAAGGATTTTTTTTTCCACACGTTGAATTGGAGTTTGTGTGTTTTGGTGTGTGGTGTCTTTTTTTTTTTTTTTTTTTTTTTAAACCTCTTGACTGTAGAAGACTTCTGCTGTGTAGTGAAAGTGACTACAAGAATGAGCAGACATTCCTACTTTGCGTCGTAAATAAGTTTCTCCTATCATTTTAGCGATGGAAAGATTTAAGCCTGCAGTGGAATGCCTTGCCTAAACTTGAAAATTCACATCTGTCTTGATGTGTAGTATATGTGGCATGTACTCTTTGCAAACTGGTTAGCAACATAATAATGAATCTGTTCAATGTAGCAGGTTATGCTTTCTCTGGACAATACTGACCACACGTGTAATGTCCCTCTTGCTTTAAACTGTTGGTGCAGATGACAGTCTGGTTTGTGACTTGCAGGTGTGTACCACAAAGAACCAAAGATGTGACAAATATATTGAAGACCTGTGTTGATGATTTAGTAAATTGAGT
Organism: Megaceryle maxima; assembly: GCA_024605025.1. Taxonomy (NCBI): domain Eukaryota; kingdom Metazoa; phylum Chordata; class Aves; order Coraciiformes; family Cerylidae; genus Megaceryle; species Megaceryle maxima. The sequence goes on along the minus strand of JANHGN010025719.1, from coordinate 111,729 downwards.
AGAATTTTGTCTTATGTATTAAATTACTTTTCCTCCTCTGCTAAGACTGAGGAGGGAATGACTTACAGGAATGACTGAAATCTCCAAATCATCGTGTAGGCTGAGCAAGGACTCTTACTGAGTTACTCCCAAACGTTGTTATTACCTATACCTGATGTGCCTTCTAGGAAAAAAACACCAACTTCTGAAAGGCTGGGAAAGCATAAGTTTTTTTTCTTCATGTATGAGTAAACTATTTTCCTGCCCTTCTATATCTATTCCTTGATCAACATCTTACTGCAGAACATAAGGGGTTGGAAGGGACCTCTGGAGATGTAGTCCAACCTTACTGCCAAAACAAACCTAGGGCAGGGTGCACAGGAAGGTGTCCAGGTGGGTTTTGAAAGTCTCCAGAGAAGAAAACTCCAACCTCTCTGGCCAGCCTGTTCCAGTGCTCTGTCACTCTCATTGTAAAGAACTTTCATATGTTTAGGTGGAACTTCCTGCGTTCCAGTTTCTGTCTGTTGCCCCTTGTCCTATCATTGGACACCACTGAAAAGAGTCTGGCTTCATCTTCTTTACCCCCATCCTTTAGATATTTATAAACACTGATCAGATCCCCTCTCAGCCTTCTCCAGGCTAAACAGCCCCAGTTGTCTTAGACTTTCCTTATTTGAAAGATACTCCTGTTCCCTCATCATCATCATCTTAGCCTTTGTTAGTCTTCAAAGGAAACCTTGAGGTGAGGAACCCAGTAAACAGTGGGGAGAACTAAAAGATTAGACACTTTATTAATATATTTATAAGGAATTCTTTAGCAAAAGGAAATATTCCTACTACTTTCAAAAAATGCACAAAAATCAAATACCCTAAGTGTATGTAATGCAGGGAAAGTAGTTTAAATATTTTTCATATTTTGGAAGGCTGTTGGAAATAATGCAGAATAGTCAAATTTTTTACAGCAAGTTGTAAAACAGTAGAATTCATAGAATTGTCAGTGTTGGAAGGGACCTTAAAGATCATCTAGTTCCAAACCCCCTGCCAATGGCAGGGACACCTTCCACTAGAGCTGGTTGCTTAGAGCCCCATCTATCCTGGTCTTAAAAATCTCCAAGGATGGGGCTTCCGCCACCTCTCTGGGCAACCTGTTCCAGTGTCTCGCCACCCTCATGGTGAAGAAATTTTTCATAATGTCTAACCTGAATCGACCTATCTCTAGTTTTAATCCATTCCCTCTAGTCCTATCACTGCCCGGTAGCCTAATAAGTCCCTCCCCAGCTTTCTTGTAGGCCCCCTTAAGATACTGGAAGACCACAATAAGGTCTCCTCAGAGCCTTCTCTTCCCCAGACTGAACAACCCCCACTCTCTCAGTCTGTCCTCATAGGAGAGGTACTCTAGCCTGTTGATCATCCTTGTGGCCCTTCTCTGGACACGTTCCAGCACATCCATGTCCTTCTTGTAATAGGGGCTCTAGAACTGGACGCAGTACTCCAGGTGAGGTCTTGCGAGAGTAGAGTAGAGAGGGAGAATCACCTCCCTTGACCTGCTGGCCACGCTTCTCTTGATGCAGCCCAGGATATGATTTGCCTTTTGGGCTGCAAGAGTACACTGATAGCTCATGTTGAGTTTCTCATCCACCAGTACCCCCAAGCCCTTTTCTTCAGGGCTGCTCTTGAGCCAGTTACTGCCCAGCCTATATTAGTGCTTGGGATTGCTCCGACCCAGATGGAGGACCTTGCATTTGGTCTTGTTGAACTTCATAAGGTTGGCATGGGCCCACCTCTCCAGCCTGTCAAGGTCCCTCTGGATGACCTCCCTTCCCTACAGCGTGTCAGCTGCCCCACAAAGCTTGATGTCATCGGCAAACTTGCTGAGGGTGCACTCAATGCCAATATCCGTGTTGCTGACGAAAAAGTTAAACAAGACTGGTCCCAGTACTGATCCTGGAGGGAATCCACTTGTCACTGGAATGACACTCCACTTGGATATGGACCCATTGACAGCTACTCTTTGGGAGTGACCATCAAGCCACTTCTTTGTCCATCCATCAAACCCATATTTCACCAGCTTGGAGACCAGGATGTCATGCGGGACAGTGTCAAAGGCTTTGCTCAGGTCCAGGTAAATGACATCGGTTGCTCTTCCCCTGTCTATTGATGTTGTGACCATCTTATAGAATGCCACCAGGTTATTCAGGCATGATTTGTCCTCGGTGAAGCCATGTTGGTTGTAGCAAATCACTTCACCGTTATTCATCTGCCTCAGTAGTGCCTCCAGGAGGATCTGTTCCATGATCTTACCAGGCACAGAAATGAGACTAGTAGGACTTCAGTGCTAGCACTCCCTGACAGCCTAAAAAGTCCCTCCCCAGCTTTCTTGTAGGCCCCCTGCTGTTGTTGCTTTGCTGTCTAATCTCCTACACAGGCTGGGGTGTTTCTGCAAGTCTGAACACCTCTATTAGCCTGTCTTTCCAAAGATGTTTTAATTAATTCACAGTGCTTGCTGTTAACGTTTCTGTTGGGTGCTTGGTGATGTCATTAGTTTGATCTTGCTGCAGGATCAAAGAAATTGAATCCTTTTTATTTTTACACAGACTAATCTTAAATACTTTGTGTTTTGTGAAGTAAAGTTTGATTGCTTCCCCTCTTGGTCAAATGCTTGCTTTTTTTTTTTTTTTTTTTTTCAGAAACAAGATGTAGTAGTAGAAACAGCAGAGAAAGGTGCAATAAATTGAGTATGGGGGGAAAAGGTTGACAGCTGTAAAAGGGGTCTGCCTGCTTTAGCATTTCCCAGCAGAGACATCTGGTAGGTGTTGAACCACTCTAAGTAGCTGATGGAGGATCTTCAACTGGAGCTGTAGAAGGCAGCTAGGGCAGAAGAGATTTGCACAGATGTCTCTAAGCAGGCAAAGCCTATACCTGATTTCAAGACCTCAGAGTGCTGTATCCTCAGAGCTACTCAGTCATGCTGATGCTGCTCTGGAGCCCAAGTTAGCACATCTGTATGGTTCTACATTTTTTTTTTTTTTTTTTTATATGAGCATGCCTTCCCTGTGGTCTTTCTATATATGCTTCTAGAATGAAAGGTTTTTCAGACCTGACCTCCCAGAGGAATTATCACTGCGATACTGAACAACTGAGATGTTTTTTTTGTTACTGAAGATAATGAAGATAAATTGTGAGAAGTTTCCCTTTTATTTGCTACCTTTCCCCTTGCCATTAGAAAAAGCAGCATATGTTCGCCCAGTCAGTGTTTGGACCAACTTAACTGGAAATATGGTAGGCTTGCCATCGGACAAGAATTGTCAGCTCAAGACTTTGAGGGTCAGTCTGAATACTAGTTTTAGTTCAATCAGAAATTGTTCCTACCACCTGAAGGTCCCTGACTGCCTTTTTGCAAGGCCAGAAGGTTGTAAACATGATTAACAGAGCTCTCATGTACCAATGTTTCAAGAGAAGTTCATGGCACTATGTTACAGCTGGTGATTTGAATTTGTGACTTAAATTGTTTTGTTGCAATGTCAATCCTATGGAGGTTTCAAATTTTTCATTCTGAAGTTTGGAAATGTCATAGGTCTAAATAAAGCAAGAAGAAAGAGGAAAGAAAGGTACAAAATTGAAAGAATGAATGTGATTATTTCTTTTAATTTTGTAATTAGGACAATTACTCTTGTCAAAGGTTAGGGTCAGGCTGTCCACTAAACCTGTAACAGATTCTCTCTGTTAACGCCCTCTCCCTTCCCAAAGGAGAAAGGAAATTAGGTAGAGACACGAATTAGAAAACTAAACCAGCTTTAATGAAAGTAATAATAAAATGGAATATATGCAAATAAGAACAAAATCAATCCCCTTGATGTCACCATCACCACTGATGCTGTGGAGCAGGCATTGGGGAAGTCCTAGGCTGGACTCAGCAGCAGATGGAAACTGGATTGAGGAACTGGATGCAGGAACATGTGGACTGGGATCAAAGGCAGAATGGACAGAGTCCTCCTTGGATACTGGCCGTTGAAGAAGTTTGACCTTCATGATCTCTTAGATTTATATTGAATATTGAGGAAATGAGGTTTATCATGAGTATTCAGCATGGATTCAACAAGGGAAAGTCATGCTTGACCAATCTGGTAGCTCCTTATGATGGCACCACTAGATGGATAGATGAGGGGAAGACAGTGGATGCTGTCTAACTTGACTTCAGCAAAACTTTTGATGCTGTCTCCCATGGCATCCTCACAGCCAAGCTTAGGAAGTGTGGATTGGATCATTGGATAGTAAAATGTATTGGGAACTGGCTGAATGAAAGAGCTCAGAGTTGTGGTCAATGGGGCAGAGTCTAGTTGGAGGCCTGTGGCTTGTGATGTCCTCCAGAGGTCTGTACTGGGTCCAGCCCTATTCAACATATTCATCAACGACCTGGATAAAGGGATAGAATGCACTCTCAGCAAGTTTGCTGATGATACAAAACTGGGAGGAGTGGGTGATATGCCAGAAGGCTGTGCTGCTATGCAATGTGACCTGGACAGGCTGGCTGGAGAGCTGGGCATGGAGAAATCTAATGAAATTCAAAAAGGCCAAGTGAGAAGTGCTGCATCTGGGGAGGAACAACCCAATGTATCAGTACAGGTTGGGGGCTGATCTGTTGAAGGGCAGCTCTGAGGAAAAGGACCTGGGAGTCCTAGTGGACAACAGGATGAACATGAGCCAACACAGTGTGCCCTCATGGCCAAGAAGGCCAATGGCATCCTGGGATGCATTAGGAAAAGCATGGCCAGCAGGTTGAGGGAGGTTATCCTCCCCCTCTACTTTGTGCTGGTGAGGCCTCACCTAGAGTACTGCATCCATTTCTAGGCTCCCTGGTTCAAGAAGAACAAGGAACTACTGGAGAGGGTCCAGCACAGGGCCACTAAGATGATTAAGGGCCTGGAGCACCTACCATATGAGGTAAGGCTGAGAGAGCTGGGTCTGTTTAGCTTGGAGAAGAGGAGGATGAGGGAGGATCTTATTAACGCTTATAAATATCTAAAGGGTGGATGTCAGGAAGATGGGGCATCTCTTCATAGTGGTTCCAGTGACAGGATCAGGGGCAAGGGCCATAAACTGGAAAAAAGGCGGTTTAACCTCAGGAACCAGGATGCCTGGAGAGGTGGTGGAATCTATTTCTTTGGAGATTTTCAAAAGCTGCCTGGACTTGTTCCTGGGTGATCTACCCTAGGTGATCCTGTTCTGTCAGGGTGATTGGACTACATCTTCAGAGGTCCCTTCCAACCCCTATCCTGTGATTCTGTGATGATGATGTATATAGGATGATCAGGTTAGGGTCACCTGTCCTGTCCAGTCCTCCCCACAGGTGTGGCCTCTTCTGAACACCTGAACACACCTCCCACCCCCCCCACCATGTGGTATACAAGATTTAGCAGTGACCTTCCTCTTCATAGGAGCAAATATAAGCAAGAGCTTTTCTGCATAACAGTCCTTGGTAGTAATTATAAACATCAAGTGTTATCACTGCTTGAAGCACACATTGTTTGCTAAAATATGCTGTTGATTTCAGAAAGTGTCGTTACTTAGAAGAGACTTAATTGAAAGTAAAATCCCTGAACGGAACTATTCTGTTCTAACTCAAGACAACTCTACATTAAAAGAAGGCTTTTTTTCCTCAGTTTTCCCATGGAAAAAAACCTAATAGCTTGCCCAGACTATGCCTTGTGTTATCACTATTTCACTGTATAACTCATGCAACAACACTTTAATTTTTTTTTTCTCCTACTTGCTGAGCAAGGACAACATGGTTCATTCTCTTGACTCCTTGATAAAACCTTTCTAAAACATGGAGGGTATCCTTAGTCATCCCTTTAATCCATTAAAGCTCTGTAATATTAAATTTATACTTATCCTTGTAGAAAGACACCTCCAAATGAAATTTTGGGTATCACTGTACATACCTGACACTTCTGAGTATTTGCTGTGTTGCATCATCTTGTTATGGATTATGTGACAAAAGTCACAGTTCAAATTCAAGGTACTCTTAATCACTGTAAAAAGTCAAGTTTCCTTGTGTATTTTAGATTATTCTATTGAGCAATATATGCCTACTAACAGGTGTGGAGGGGTTTAGTTGGGACACTTCTGTGCTCACAAAACTTGTAATACTTCTACACCAGCTATTGTCTCAGGAAAGTAGATAAACAAAAAAATAGTTCCAGAGAGATATTGTACATCCCTGTATGAATAAAATTAAACTTACAACAGTTACTTTGTGGTGAAGGAGTCTGAAAGAGTTACACAAAAATGAAATATTAAAGCACCATATCTCCTCCTTATCTTACTTTTCTATTCCACAGTGCCTTAAATGTGGAACAAGTAACATGGAAAAAAAAATCTTATACAAACAAAATACTTTAGGAGCCTGAAGTGGGGTTGGGAGGGCTGGTAGGGGCATCGTTTCAGTAATTAAAAAAAGAAGTAGCTAGAGACCCACTGCTTTCTGCCTCTAGGAGTTAGTAAATATCTACTGCTTTTCTCACTTTAGTTCTTATTTACTTTCTTCATATGTGGGTTGATGAATAAGGTAGAAGAATCTTACTTAGAAAATGGATTAATGAAGCTGCCTATATCTTATGAAGTATGAATCCAGATTTTGGTCTGATCTGTCACTTGTCTATTGCTGAATATTGGTATAGAAGACATCCCAGAACTTACTGCTGCTGACCAATTAGGATATATACTGTGAAGCCTGTGTTTGTGTGTGGAGAGAGCCTCTCTGATTAATAGTCCTGGTGTGAGTGTGACATATCTGTGCTGCTGTGTAACTTTTTCTGGATGCTCGACACTTATGTTTAATGATATTTGCCACTTCAATAGGAGGAAAAAGATTGAGATATTAAATTGCTTTTCTCAGTGTGCATGTTGTAGAAAGGGAAATTAAATATTAATTCAGTGGTTTATTTTTTTACATTTTTTTTTTACGTGCCTGTGAAGCAAGGGCTCTGGCTTTAAGCCATTAATCTGCATTTGGGCAGATGTGGTGACCCAGCTGTGTCCTATCTAGGAGAGGGTTTTCTCTGTTCTGTGCAGAGATAAAGCCTGTGCATGCAGCCTCAGGACAGTCCTGGACAATTATGGCACCTCTTCACATCATAAGAACCTCCACATAAATTTAGGAAACGGACCACAAAAGCATGAGACAAACTCTGAAACCAAAATCAGGCAACAGAGTTTAAGGGCTTCTCATGCTCTTCATCTGAAACTTATTATGATATATTCCCATTTCTACAGCCTGAGGCCTTGGAAGAGATAGTTTTGAAAATTCTACCTTTAAAACAACAACAAAAAATAAATAAAATAACTGTTTTCACATTACTCCTAACAATGATGCAGTGTTGGAGGCCCATGGAAATAGTTCAGTGCCTTGACTGCCACCTACTGCTCACAGCTGCTCACTCCCGAGGGCTGGAGGCTTCAGCAGCTGGAAGGATAACTTTTTTTTTTGTCAAATTTGAGAAAAAAATTACTTATGTACTAGATGGAGGCTACAATTGAATTTACAAATAATAAATGTTGCTAGTGGTTTACAATCTATCAATTTTCCAGCAAGAGAGATGTTGAAGAACTTGAGAGATACATTTAGCATACAAAGCTGGTAAAAAGTTGGAGAGCTCTGTATTTGAATTTCAAAACCTACAAAGTTAAACAAAGGAAAGCACTTGATTTAGAAGGCTCTTGGTCTTTAAATGGCAAATATAGATTTTTTCATCTTTTATAGCATTTGGCAGTTCTCTAACAGGGCCTGTAAGTTAACTCTTATTTCAGACAGGCATTAACTTCTGGTTGAGGGGAAAAATAGAGGAGCTATCTACTAAACAGCCTCTGCTTTCTGCTTTACAAAAGGCCCCATCCTGCATCGCGTAAAACTCTTTTCTAGTGGTGGCTCTCACAGGGACCTGGCACCACTCGCCATCAGAGTCTTGTGCAGTCCTGAAAAATCAGAAAACACGTGGCAGCATTTCTGGAAAAAAGCCCCAGCCAAACCAACCTCCCCCCCCCCCCCCCCCCTTTACTCAACAACCCCCAAATTATATGTTTTTATTCCAAGTGGTGTCGACGGTGGGTGCTGTGACTTTTTTTGCGCTTCCTTCCCAT